>JARJLF010002819.1:0-28299 GCA_029378395.1 Mycena leptocephala | reverse complement strand
ACCTCCTCGAGCAGCGCCGCAAAAGGGAGAAGCTGGATCTCGATACGGGGCTGCCGTGCTGCAAGATGCGAGTGTTGGCTGGATCTGGCAAGGATAAAGGCGATTCAAATAAAAGAATTAATTTTGAAGGTGAGCACGCACCGCAAACAACCCCCTCTACTTACGAAAGACACCAGGCGTGGGCGACGTGTTCCATCGCAGCGGCCTCAATCTGTCATTCGAACTGCATGACATCCTTTGACACAAAGGAGCGCCTCATCAACCTCCGAATGATAATCCCAAGCTCTGGAATGACTTACAGACAAAGTCAACCGTGATTACTGCGGGCGATGACGAGGAAGTAGCGGAGGACCTGGAGCCATACGAAGATGAGGGATGGGTGCTGCAACTCGAGATCCCTACTCGCGAGTTGTCCAACATGTCGTCACGAAGAAGACGGTGATAAGCAGTGAATGAACACACCTATGAAAATGCTATATTTTCGCTTTCAATGTGTAGTTCATTCCTATTATATCATTTACTAGAGGCAGTACTAAGAACCCGAAGTAGCTGGCTGTGGCCAGCATCACAAGAGCAATGGGACAACACTCTGGTGGAAGCCAGAGGTGTTGCTGACATGGTCTCGCTCCGAAACATGTAGGGGAATGTGTAGCCCAACCAAACCAGAGGGTGATTCGTTGGTATCAATAGTTTCGGTAGTTTCGGACAACCGAAACGTTGAGAACCAAAGTAACGAGCACTATATGATTGTCTATTGGTATTATCGACGGCATTCGCGTCGATCCAGTGACGTGAGGAACACAGAGGCAGTGTTTCGTTGTAGCGAGGTATCAGTTACTCGGCAACGGGCATCAGAGTGGGATAGTAAGCGAAGGGACCCATGATCGTCGATCCCGGAGTTCCCAGGACTTCCCCTTTGGGTGATAAGAGCATTCTGGAGTATCCATCCTGAATCCACACTCGAAGTGGGGTATCATTCGAAGCCTACATGGCTGGAGGCTCTAGTTTCCATGAAGACCTTCGAGGGATACTCCAAAAAGCAAGTTACATTGCAAAAGGATTACATGGTGGTTGATGCTAAGCTGCCATCAATCCACCATGTGCAGAATCTTACCAAGGAACGGTCGGAATATACCCGGAATGGCGTGCTCAGTGCCCCTGACCAATAGGACTCATTATATTTTAGTTTCCAAGACGGATACACGGATAGCGAGGCGATAAACGGACCTTTTACTTAATTCTTTCATTGTCATAGTCATATTTTGGATTGTATAAGTAGCTAGAGGTGTTTCTAGGGTCGAGGACAGAGTTTCCCCAACTAGTGAGCCCAGCTTACGCCCAAGGGAAACTTTTAGTCGATCTTCGACACCTACCAACGTCAGTTTGTAGGGGTTGGAATATCACCATTGTTGGATGATAAAACGTCTGAGCGTGGCTCTTGAATCGTATTGAATCGTATAGAATCGCCGGCCTTGGGTCTTGAATCGTATAGAATCGCCGGTCTTGGACCTTGAATCGTTGGAACTGGGTTGGGAATCATTTGGAATCGTCTGTTTTGTTGTTTTGTTGTCTGGAACCACCACCATCTTTGTTAAACTTTGCGGAACTTTCAGTTTCGCTTTGGAATATTGGTGAACCTTACGGTTCCCTTCATTCCAATAAACTCTATCTGTGTTGTTTGCGTTGGAAACCTCAGAATCATTTTGGATCCTTAGTTTCCATCGTCATAGTCAGTCATAACCGACTCAAGTCTTGGTGTCCGAAACAGATATCCTCTGGATTTCTTAGTTTCGTACATAACAAACCTTGCTACGTCTTACGACGACTTATTGAATTAAACTTTCTCCCAATCAACCTTTACAAGGCTCTGAATCAGGACTGACACTCATCTGGTACCTCTGAACACGTTAACCGCACTTGCTGCACACTATTGGTTGTTTGGGATTAGATTCGTCTGTTCCATCCGATTCTTTGGTTGTAGTATTTTGTTTTGGCTGTTTCTGTTAGTTTCCATCCTAGGTTCGGAGCTCACTTATCACCGGCAAAAACCGTAAGGTCAAGGCAGCTAAGGGTAATGCCGCCATCAGTCTTGGCTCGTCTGGTGAGGCTGAAGATACAGATGCGGATATTGATACAGCTGACGATGGCAACGCGCTGGGTGAGCCAACGGGCAAGCGAAAACGCCATGCGAACGCACAGTATGCAAATTTTTGGAGGCACGCTAATGACAGGGGTGAGGATCTGGATGTACCAGGGATAAAGTAGGAGTCTTACTTACTCTGTCTACTATCTACTGTTGCTGCCCAAAGCGCCATAAACATGAAGGAAACGAGCGGTGATGGTGGATGGAAGCAAAAAAGGTTGGCGGAAGCAAAAGTACAATTTAGGCCCGATCACGTCAAACTTAGCACTTCGTGAGAGCGCCTCGGCGTCCGAAGCAGAATGCACTGTGTGCTCGAAAAAATTTGGTTTTTTTGCGCCATTCTGCGCTGATTTTGTGACTTTTTTGGATATTCGGAAATGCCCTCGGTGAGGTTCGAAAAATTTCTGAATTTTGGCCCCTGTGACGCGTGACATCCAAATTGAATGAAACTCTACAGTAGATGAACATTTTGTATGAGACGGATACAAGAAGGTAGTGACTATAAAGATAGTTCTATCACTTCAGGGCAGAGTTTGTACTTGGTGTTCACAAAATATCCCCAACAATGGCTATTCCAATTGTTATAATGAGGCAAGCTGCTTCTTCCTTTGGCAATTCTCTTTACTGCAGGACTCTCCCGTTGTGAGCCTCCACTATGTATCGACTCTGGCAACGCCCGAATTCGCAACGAGATAAAGGAGAAGACAGAGACATAAAATAATAATACGGACGGACAGCAGAGAAGAAATTCAACAAGCGGAAAAGAATACACAACCGAACAAGGGACATAAAACAATAGTACAGACGGATGGCGGAGAAGAAATTCAACAAAGCAGGTGGGACAAGAACGCCAGCGGAAATGAATACACAACGAGATAAGCGTTGGTAAAGGTGTAGTTGTAAAAAGGGAATCCATTCTTCACGCAAAATGCTACTCCGTCGACTATACCCAACTGTCCTATTCGCGACTCCACCATATGAAGGCCCTTACTCTTGCAATTGTGCCCCTTTTTCACATTTCTCCACTGTGCTACCTTTGGCATCTCAATCCGTGCCCCTGCTTCGCCATTGCCCCCCCCACATCTCGATCATGCTCACCTACACCATGTTACCGATTTAAAGTCGCTCGCCCTTCACTTGCCGATTTCGCGCCTTTGACATGCTGCATTCACGAATCCACTCACTGACTTCACTTGCGCCTGCTCTCCACCTCGTGCTTCCTCCTCTGATTCGTGCCTTACTTGCCGCAACTTTGCCTCGCGCTTCCCCTCTGCCTCGCCTCACTGGCAAAGCCGAGCCAGGTGCCGAACGTGATAAAAACAGGCTATAGGACGATAGGGTATGGATATGGAGCCTGGAGAATGGCCATCAAGGAGGAGTAGGCCAACCAAGTCAAGAACGGTATGAATATGATGAGATGAATTCCGTCAAGGAGGGGAATAGACCAACCAAATCAAGAATGGTATCAATATGGCGAGGAGATGAATTCCGTCAAGGAGGAATAGGTTAAACCAAGTCAAGAAGGGTATCAATATGATGAGGAGATGAATTCTGTTCAGGAGGAATAGGCCAACCAAGTCGAGAATGGTATCAATATGACGAGAAGATGAATTCCGTCAAGGAGGAACAGGCCAACCAAGTCGAGAATGGTATCAACATGACAAGGAGATGAATTCTGTCAGGGAGGAATAGGCCAACCAAGTCAAGAATGTACTGATATGATGAGGAGATGAATTCCGTCAAGGAGGAATAGGCAAAACAAATCAAGAACGACACCAACGCAACAAGGGAACAAATTCCGCAGTGAAAGAATTCAACCAACTGGAGAACTGTGCTGAAAACGGTCTCCGCGCTAGAGAGGAGATAACCAACTCGAGGAAAGTAACAGGACGAAGGAGAAACGAGTTCTACGACACAAGAGGAGCTTGACCAGGCCAAATTCGGTGTTAAAGGAGTACCTCTGTCAACGAGCACTTCACAAATAGAGGTAAGGAGGAGAGCGGAATCCTTCAGGCCAAAAGGGGTAGGAGCTACTTTGTGGGCTGAAGGCTGTGTCTGGAATGAAGAACGTGTGTTGGGACGATGTGCCAGTGGCTGAGCAAAGAGTATAAAAACCTAGCGTATTATTCGAGAATGGCATCTTATATTTCCCCACCTAAATTCCTAAGGCTTTTACAAACCAAGAAAGAACTCTTCCTCCATCTTCGGAACGAGACAGACGCAAACTGAAGTACTACAAAGTACAGGTTAACACAAGACCCGGAGCGCAAGGAGTGGCCAATTAGTTTGCTTCGGTAGGGAACTCTGACAGAAAAGGACCAGGTCATATAGGAGATCCTGAAAACGATAAAACACCACGTGGGATCCTCTTGTCCCCTGACAAGATCTCACAATGGAATCAGCGGACTCCAATCAATCCATGATGGCTGGAGTGGTAGAGGGCCTCAAGTTTACAGTGGGAGACATTGATCTCCTGCTCCAGTACACATAGTGGACAGGCTCCCTTCGACATACTAATGGGAAGGCCTTCTTCCCGTTCACAGGGTGCCACACCAGGGATCGATCTGATGGTACGCAGGAATTAACGATCACCTGCCTGAATAACAGGAAGGTGTTATCCGCTGCAACCAGGAAAAACCTCCGAAGTTGGTAACCTTCGCAGAACGAATTACTTGGCCGTTATATCTCCAACGTGGATTGCATCTGAAGGAGGGCGAATCAATGCTGTGCCCTCCACTGGAAGTAATGGTTGCGATGAACTATTGGCTATCTCGGGAATGGACGAGGCTTATGTCCATCATCCAGGGCAGAAATCGAAAAACAAACATCCCAGGTTTTCATTCCAAACATTACCGATGGTTTTATACTCCCCGGAAGGCATGAACACAATAGATTTTTGACAATATTTATTCACAATCAAACCATCCAGTGGGAAAAATCTCCACGATACCTGGAATATTGTCTCAACCAGATGTACAACTACGACGAAACAATACATGCAGGGTCAACACAATGGCCCCAGATGACGAGAAAAAGAAGAAAGCAAAGCCAAAGAAGAAAAAGTACAAGCCGGTAGCTGACCGGGTTCACTCTGGAGCGGCAACCTTGCCAGAGGAGTTCGGATCATTTGGCACTTCCTATCTGATCTGTTGGAGGGAATACTGCCATTGAATCCAAGACCCGGCAACTTGCGAGAAGGAGACAGATATACCAAGAAAATGGCTGAAGAGATGAAAATAAACAAGGACAGGTTCCTATGGCCAGAAGAAGAGAAACTTGTTCACGACGTCAGTCGCATTCGCTTGGATGAGAACAAACGGGGGGACACTTCCGGGAAGATTATTTCGAACCAGTAAAAATCCCCGTTCCTGCCCATACCCCGTGGCAGGAGAAATATTCTGATACCACCGGGATTACGTGACGAAGTAGTGGAAATCATATGCGGGAAGATCAAGACAGGAGTTTATGAACCATCCAGTTCGTCGTATCGGATGAACTGGTTTGTCATTCCCAAATCTAATGGCTCCCTTCGACCCATCCATAATCTCCAGCCCTTAAACCAGGTTGTGATAAAGAATGCCGGATGCCCACCAATCGTCGAGGTCTATGCCAAATACTTTGGGGGATCTGCTGTGTATAGAATGTTTGATTTATTTGTGGGTTTCAGCCATCGGCTTTTGGAATATTTCATCATGTTCCAAGGCCCATTTGGGACCTTCCCTGACTCACACCTTCCACAAGGATACATGAACTTGGTCCACATGTAACAGGGGATATTAATTTCATCCTTCAGGATGAGATTCCTAAATACACCCAACCGTTTGTGGATGACACTCCCGTTAAAGGACCCACCACGTATTATCTCCTCGAAAACGGCAGATACAAAATGATCCCAGAGAACACGGGAATTCAGAGGTTCATTTGGGAACACATGCAGACCATCAACTGGATACTCCAACATATCAGGCATCCAGGCAGAACTTTCAACGAAAGGAAATCATATTTTGCGGTCCTGTGTATCAAGGTCGTGGGACACGTTTGCAGTTGCGCAGGCAGGACTCTCGACAAGTCCAAAGTTCAGAAAATCCGGGATTGGCCGCCTTGCAAAGACTTGATGGACATCAGGGGCTTTGATTTCGCACCTGGGTCACTCGTTCTTAGAAATTCTTCTGTTGAGAACAAATGGTCACGGAAACAAAGCCGCGGTATTCTGGTCCCATGGTTGTGATACGACGGAAGTTGGATAGCTCATATCTCCTGGCCAAGTTGGACAGCACCATGTCCAAAATGCCGGTCGCAGCCTTTGGGCTAATTCCATATCAGCCGTGCTCCAGGACTCGCATCCCAGTCACAAAATTCGTTGAGGAGAAACCCAAGAGGAAACGAAAGGAAAAGGAACCCGAGTGGGGCGACAGTGGGAATAGATGGTTCAAAGGGCAATCAGCGAACCAGACTCTTAAAAGAAGCCTATGGGTGCACAACCCATGAATGGACGAACCATAACGGACTTCAATCATTAGATAGGTTGCGCAAAAGCCGCACAGGCCGCATGCGGTTTTTTTGCATTGTGCAATACCGGGGCTTTTTCTTCGCTGTCCTTGGTTCTTGTCTTTTGAATTACTATCAAATGCCTCCTAATTCCATATTCCACTCCCGCAAGTGTTATGTTTTGGATGTGTGTCCGTAGGAGGCCACATTTTTCAGGAATCATGAAGGAATCACCCACCTCCCCCATACTTTTACGTCTGCCACACAGCAGAGGCAATGCCGAGCATCTTTTCTGTCCCCACAGCACCTCTCCTTCGCCTCAGGTAAGCCTATATTACAATGGTTAATTGGTACCTCTCCAATTTCAAATTTGCCGTGCGGCTTTGCACAATGCACAAAGGCCGCATGCGGTTCATGCGCAACCTATCTATTATGCGACATGTATTTGGGCTCTATCATTCAATATATCTATTTTCCGACCTCGTCCTATCCTCCTGAATACATGTCGCATGAACGTAAGCCACATCCGAAACCCCTAACTCGAAGAAACAAGCCTTCCGCTCACCGAATCCAAAACACGAATCGCTCAATCTTCCAGCTCGGCTGTCTAAGCTATGACCACTCTCAAACAACTAAACAAGAAATCATGTTGGTTTATGTGCGTAAGTTGGTGCTGATGGGACATCGAGTAAACTGTGTCTCGCGCCGGAGCCTGCAGTGGTGTCTTTCCAACGTCCTCATTGGGCACATCTGCCGCTCAATCATTGCAAGTGTGGGAATTGGTCCAAGGGTTGTCGAGCCAAAGGTAAAGGGGAGAAAGATTTGGATTTCGCAGCGTCACTAGTACGTGAAGAGTCCAGCCTTCGACGTCTTCTGACCAATTAATTCTCTCCCTTTCCATAGCTCGGGCCCTTTCCCTCTTTCCCTCCACCTTTTGACCAGCAATCAGCGGCGATATGTCCTGTCTTATGACAATTATAACACTCCACTCCTGTCCTCCTTCCTCCACTGCCCTTCTTCGCTCGTCCATACATCGCAGAGTTCCCATTTCCATTTCGTTCAAGTCTGCGACGAAATTCCTCAAGAATCAGGGAGATAAATTCGTGCGACGAGATGGTTGGGGTGTTGCTCGATGTGCCCAGATATGCAGAGGTGAAGTTGTCCCAAGACTTGGGGAGCGAGCTGATTATCAGCAGCAAGAAGTCTTCATCCGAGACCAAGCTACCCAGAATCGCGAGCTTCCTCCTGAATACGACGCAACTCCGTAACATGAACTGCGATATACATCGCATCATACAGTACAAATGGCACTGGTGCGACAAAATTCCCAACTTCCCACCTCTCTCCTTCACCTGCTGGAGCTGCTTCCACATCTCGGCTGCAGTCTTGGCACCCGCGATATGAGCCATCTGTGAGTCGCTCAAGGTGGGCTCGATTTGTGTTTGCGCTCTTCCATCCAACTCCTCCCATCGCTCCTTTTGCTTCTTCTCATTGGGTGTTGGCTTGTCCGGGTCAGCGGCGACGGGTTTCAGCGTGGTGCCCCCGACGATCTTCAAGAGCGCGTGCTCGCGAAGTATGGCGGTAACACGGAACCCAATTCGTCTCGCTGAGTTGTTTGATCTGGAATAACGACGATGGAGTAGCATCAGCTGTGTTGGTGGTAGTCATGGTGGTGCGGTGAAGCTATATGTGAGTTTGGTGTAGATTATTTAAGGGTCGGGCCCCATAACCTATTGGAATATGGGAGGGAGAAAACAGTCCATTAACTGAGTGCTACACTACAGTATTTATACTCCCCAGGAGAACTGGTACAACGGGGAACCAGAGAATATGGAGTTCAAATTCCCTGACTCAGAGAACAATGAGTGGCGCGTTGCTACGCATCCCAACATGTTCCAGCGCGTCTCAGCTCCATAGCAGTGCTCTCAACACGTCAGTGACACGCGCATTCCACGCCGTCTGCCTACGTCGCTCTGGCGGGCTGACACGTTGCCTCTGACCTCCGATTCCAACAAATTCGTTATGAGCATCGAATTTTGTGCATGGGAAAGGACCTCGTGGATTTTCTCTCCGGATGCGGGCTGCGGCACGTTGGTGCAAGAGGACACGATGCTGCCGGCCTTTGTTCTTCTGTACATGGGCCTTTAACAAGGCTCAGTGCGGCCTGTAGGGGGGTGGATCGTGGCATCTAGATGACCACGAGTGGCTATGGGGACGCGTCGGGAGGAGGTGGAAATTATTTTACGCGTAGAATCGGCGTCCATAATCATACCAGAATCGAAATCGGAGCTGCGGCGGTCAAAATTGACGACGATCTTTACACGATTCTGGATGATTATGGCCTATTTTTAATTCCATGATCGTGTCTGAATCGCTGCCTTAATCGCGCCTGAATCCGCTACTCTGACTGCCCCTGTCGGAAAATTGAAAATGACCAAAAACGTGTCGGAAGAATAAAAGTGCATTTTGACCACCATACACGCCACCTCGACCCAAAAGCCTTATACATTCACGTCATCCTCAAGTGACAACCACGAGTCCTCCACCCGGAACCGGGAACCAAACCCCCAAACCCACACCGCTCTGCTCGTCCCGTGATGAGCCAAGATGAGTCAAAAAAGTTGTCACATCCTGTCTTCCACCGTTTGCCGCGACCGTCCACCGGTGACCCTCGTCGCGGTCGTATGAGATCCACCAGAGATGAACGGGTGTGGCTCTGAAGTTCACAAATGCGATACTGGTTTGTGTGTTCCCGTTCGCTGAACGCACAACCGAGCTCATTGTATGCCCCAATGGGCTGGATGGTAGTGAGGGCAGCAGCAAGACCCTAAAACCGAGGTCAACTGGTAGTCCCGGGAAACAACATGTCCATAGGTCGGGACGTACAATGAGCATCGAGGCGAGAACGACAAAGGGTTTGAAGAACATATTGGTTGAAGGACAGAAAACTTGAACTACGAAGGGATGTGTTCGAGTGAGGTTTTGGGAGAACAAACCTCTCTCTTATATGTGGGCCAACTGCCAATCCCGCGCTTGAACGAACGCCCGGAGTTTACTTGCGTCCGAGTTGCCTACCAAATTGCCGAGCGGTGGCGCAGTTTGCCAAGGAAGAATAAGAACAATCTCGGGGATAGAAACTCCCTTGTCAGTGCACACTGTGACGGCGAAGTACGAGATCGTTAACCAAGGGGCACCTTAGCCCCCACCGTGGGTGCTCTTGTGTTTGATACGAAAACATGAACGTGAACATTGACCTGCGCACTATGAGCCGCAGGGGTGGCCAACGGAAAAAACGCCAGTGGCGGGTGACACTTCTGCAATGAGTCAAATATGAACAAGAATCGGCAATTGCGCCTTGAACACAAGAAGATGTGGACTACAATGAAGATGGCAATCGTAATGCCAAGCGCGCGGTTCACGGCGCTCCGTGCTGTCTGTCTCTCACCTTTCACGGCTATGTGTGTCACTGGTAGCCTCCGTCTTACTGCCCCGGGCTTGGCAAGATATTCTGTTTGAGAACTTTATCCTGACCTTGTGTGTAAGTTTGGAAACATTGAGGCAACACTTTCATCGACTAATCTTCAAACAAAAATGCTTGGAGGTGGTAAAATTTACGTCTGGCATTGCAGTGCTCCACAGACCTGGAATTCGGCCGGCGCTCGCAGTCAAGGAGGGTGATGATAAACGCCTGGCATCTGACTCAGGACAGATGGCAAACACTCGTGATATATGGGACATCGGACAGTGGACCGCGGCGCATGAAATCCTGTGCCAGGGACGTGAGTGTAATGTGGCACATTCTGACATGGAGAATTTTTATGAAGAGGATGTAGCGGAGTTTGAATTTGCAGTGACCAGCTTCCTAGTTGAGAAACAAAAACTGTGTAAAGTCGGAACTGAAGAATGAACAACAGGCTCAGGTGCGGCCACAAAGGCAACGTAATGCGATTCGGCTAGGACAAAGAAGTTTAAGACCAATTTAAGACAAGCGATGTTTTCCGCACAGTTTCACATTTTATGAAGTTGAATTCTCGGTCATGAATAGGCGATTTTGATTGAAAAATGAGTTGTATGTTTCGCCAATCCTGATTTCCGACTTACGCTCTGCATATAGACAGCTAAACAACAGTTCAGATACTAAGTAGTTCAGATGGTCTCGAATTTCAAGGCCGTGCATTGCCAGGGCTTTTCCGTACGTGGAGTGCGAGTGCGCAGCACACATCACATTAGGACGCGCTGGTGGGTGGAGCAAGGAGAACATCCGTGACCGTAGCTCGGATGAATTGTGCTTTGACTGCAGCTAATTCAATCAGAGAAAAACATAGCGACTCGAAGCGCACCAGCCGAGGCTCGAAAACGCTGCCAAAAAACCCTGTTTCGGACGATCAATTCGGGCGCAGGGAATCGAATCCTGGCCTGCTGCAAAAATGAGATATGATGGGGGTAACGTGCGCAGCTGTGCACCGCGCACCCAACCCGAGTTGCAGTATGAAGCTGAGATTGCAGTCGGTGGGCATGAAAATAGAGCGAGAAAGTGCGGGTAAGAGGTTAAATTGAAGCCGTGAAGACGGTGGCCAGGGACTGGACTGCAGCAAGGGAGCAAGGGGAAAAACGACGTCACTCAAGGAGATTGCAACCTACCGAACCTCGTGAGTTGAACAGGTTGTTCAGCCGTCGTCTGGTGAAGCCATGGCAGTCCAGCAAGATCTTTATAGTCCGCGAGTCGGCGAGATGAACGCAAGACTCAAGGAACATGATCCCTTGCGGTCGCCAATAATAATACTTATTTTACCTTTAGTTACCTACCGCACCTTCAGCCGTTTATGCAACTTGATTGCTCAGCATGCGGACGAATTCTGATGAGTGGGAATTTCCGGAGTGTATCAGTTTCGCTGTTCTGGTCTGCATGGAACGGAACTAAATTTCTCACCCCTCACCCTTGCAGCCCGTGTGCACACGAGATTCTGTGCAATGTTGATTCGCGGGTCGGCGACGCGGTGTCATGCACGTTGGTTCGTCCCACCTAACCCTGAGGTGCGACTCTCTTTTGGCCTCGCGCTGTGGGGATATGGGAATGAACATAAGATCATACGCCCTCAATTCATGCGTGGGACCTGCGGCGTCTCATTGATCATGAGCACGTCCACATAGAATATGGAATATGGATAATACAGGCCACGAACTGATGAAACGGAATGGGGTTCGGACGTCGGGCTCATGCAAAAATATGCTCGAATGGCGAAATGCGTCCAGCGAATAGGTTGTTGGGTCTGACGAAGTATTTTCGAAGAAAACTTCCCAGCCAAGATCAGTCAGAGAAGAACATTGACTCTGCGGACGAGATGGCGCGAAAGGAGGTCTGAACGAATCGGAGGCTGCGCATGCTGGTCTGTCGTATTCGAATCGAAGAGGCACGATGAATCGTTCGCGGCACATGAGCCATTTCTGAAGACCTGAAATAATACCACAGCCGTTTAAGCATGGGGGCGTATAGCAAAAAAGAGCAAAGCGAAAACGAACGAAATGTCTCGCCAGCTTCGTGAAAAGAGAACGGGTGAACATCGGCCTCGAGCTAGCCACTGAGTGCGTGGGGCAGGGATTTTGGATTTGGAGCGACAATCGAACCAGTACTTCGTATCATCGGTGATCCCACTGTGTGTAAGCCTCTCTCGTCCGCCTCCCCCCCCCATCCACATTCCACTCCGTCGTTGCATCCCGCACCAATATGATTTAACAGCAGAGGTCGGGGCAGTTGATGTTGGTGCAGCACTGGAACGAGCATGTATGTCAGCTCGGCGGCGAAGGGAGTGCGAGTAGATGGATAGAGCGGCATCACCCACATCAGGGCAGTTGATGGCGCACGCAGCCGGGCAACGACGTGCAACCAGGAGCGCAGCGTTAGCGTCCGCCGCGCAGACGACGGCGAAGGAGCTGATTGCGGCGGCAACGAGGGCAATGAAACGCATCGTAAGGTGAATAGGAACGGGTGCGTGAAGAGGAGGTGAGGTGAGGATGGGCTCTTATACAGTTTGGTGTGATGTCGTACCCGAGCATCATGCTCCGCTGATGTTGTTTCATCCTTAGCGGATCGCGCGCGTGCGGTCGGTGATAGGTGCTCGACGGCGGCCATATAGGTTGAGATGAGCAAGTGATGAGCAGCGCACCAGAGAGGAGAGAACCCCCAGACTCGATTGCGTTGAAAGGTCTGAATACAACCCTCAAAACCGGGAAATTTACTTATGGACTTTTCAATTCAGGCTTCGCCCGGAGGTGTTTGTGTGTGCAAATCAGCGCCCAACAGCTCGGCAGTGTTCGGCGAGTGAGTCAGAGAAGTCAGAAATAGCTTGGAGATAGGAGCTGATCATGATGGAGCCAACGATTAGCCGAGTCGAGCTAGTCAATCTTTGGCGGCTAAAAATGGCTTGGCTTCGGCCCGGGCTCAAGCTGGCTTCAATGCCATTTGCGGGAGGAACCAGAGGAGGTGAGAATTTAGAAAAAGAAGGTTAGGAAATTTGCTTATCGAGTGGGCGTTCTAAGATTCAGACGGATAAACAGAGGTCGGGTTCGTAAACTGCGTAATGCAATTCAGAATGCCCGCTGACTTGAACGGCGCCCTCGGGCCCGCTGGTTTCGCCTCTCCGAGGAGTTAAAGATGTAACTTGCGTCGGCCTTATTTCCACCAACGGACCTTGGGATGTAATTAGGAAATCGGAATAGGTCGCTAGGCTGGAAAATAAAATAAATCTTTGGGAAGAGGGGCCCCGGAAACTGTGTTTCCTGGGTCTCTGTGAGTGAGGTTTCCGGATGAGCACTAACCCACAAAAAGACAGGGAAAGAAGAGACCGAACAGGCGGAATCCGAAAAGACGACTTCCTCACAGACTAATGAGTTAAGATTCATCATAGATTGTATCCCAAACAAGAAACAAATGAAATTGCTTCGGAATATCCTGGACTTTGGAATCTGCCATTCAACATCGAGGGTCGGAGAATTGAAAGTGAACAGTGCTGGAAAAAGTCGCGAGAATCAGTCAGAGTCAAGTACTTTATTAGCTTCACTTAAGTTCTAGGCGGTCCGAACCGAAACGAGTCTCAAGTTGTCATAGGACTTAGGTTGCGACTGGTACACTGTAGAGCCTTGTATATACCTGCACACCTAAGTACCTTGCTTAGAATTTAAGTTGTCTCAGAGCTTAAGTAGTCGGACAACTTAAGACTTGCAGGCAGACAACCTAAGTGTGTGAATACCAACTACGTCCTGCACACGGACTTGAGTTCCGGAGAAACTCAAGTTCTGTCTTGGGACTTGGGTTCCGGCACGACTTGAGTTCTGGGACATTTTAGTTTCATCCCACATGATCAAACAAATGAAACTCGTACCTCTTTGTCTTCGGTTTAGCTGGACTCTTCACAACGTACTCGTAACTGATAATCATCAGCACCGCTGACCTCTATACACAGACCTCAAACTCACCTGAACTTGACCTGAACTCGTCCGACGCTTGCCACCGACTTGCCACGGACCAAATGTTGAAGAAAGTTGAAGTAGTGTACATAGGCTACAGTGCCCCGACAAAGACTCAGCAGGTAAGATCAGTGGTTGAAGAGGAGGGGGATGAGGAGGAGGTGGTCGTCCGGAGAGAGGGCTGCTTGTTCGTTGTTTGTCGTCTGCAATGCAACCGATTGGCCCATTGATTGGTTCAATTTGGTCGATGGTATGGCTTCCATTGTCTGACTTCGACTTCATCCTTCACCACCACCACGCCACTGGACTCTGCCACTGGCAACTACAATGGTCAACAACCTACGACCCTCCTCTTCTAAATTCTACCGCCTACAACTTAAGTGAACCTCATCTTATTTCATGTCCAAGTGCTACAAACCGGCAGATCGCGAGCAGCCCGACTCAGAGCTTGATCCGCCAACAGAGGAAAATGTACTTGACGGAAATGCTACTGAAAAGACGAAAATGAACCATATTTTGATGAAGATGCAGTTTTTCGTGATATTTTAGAGTCTAGAAACCAGCTCACTCAAGAGGACGGTGGATCTCCGGAACAATCAGAGAACATCGATGTCATTCACGTGAAGGTGGATCACAGAGGACATGTTATTGCGACTGCAAATCAGGGCGCAGATTACCAACACCGGGGGCCGGAACTAGCTTCAGTCAACGTCTGGAATTTCGTCGCTCATGTTCAAAAGGTTAGAAAGAAGAGAGCTTATCGGAATCACAAAAGAAATTGCGATGATGAAGGGTCAAATGAAGAACCCGAAGTTGAACATGAAGATGGTGCAGAAATCCAGACACCAGATCAGGTTGGGATAAAGACACAGACGGTGATATTTTGAGTTTGAGTGGTCGAGCCCAACCGACAGTTGAGCTGGAGACAGAACATCTCGAATGTGACACCCATGTTCTTCACCTAGGGTTAACCCTAGACGAGTAGCAGCACGGGAAGATTACTTCGAAGCGGAAATGTTTTCCGTGGTTCTCTTCCTCAGATTTACAACTCTGCTACAACTCTGCTTCAATCTGTGAGCCCCCGGACCAATCCAAAACATCGAAGCCCGAAGCAGAAGCGATGATGAAACAATGATCGATAAGTGTACGCTGAATATTGAACAAATCAGAGCATTTAACATTGTTACACTACAGTACAGATTTACATGCAGATCCACTTGGAATGTACCTAAGCGGCCCAGGAGGCACCAGGAAATCCCGAGTAATTGATGCTTTGAAGGACTTTTTTGAGGTCAGAGGTAAAAAAAAGGAGGTTTTGATTGTCGTCGTACATGGGAGTTGCAGCCCGTAATATTTCTGGAATGACACTACATGCCGCACTGGGGATGCGCTAGAAGGGCGATAGGCAAAAGACAGGGAAGGCACTGCGTGACATCATGGCCATGTGTGAAGGTGTCGATTATCTATTCATCGACGAGATCTCGATGGTTGGATGTGCCCTGCTTTACGACATTAGTTCTGCTCTCAGTGCTGCAAAGGGAAGTACTCTGGCCTTTGGTGGAATCAACCTAATATTCGCGGGGGACTTTTCACAGTTGGCACCAGTCGGACAAGCAGACTCTATGCACATATAGATCCAGATGCAAAGGAAAAACCTCAAAAAAGAGATCAGGCATCCGTACAGCAAAGGCTGGCACAGAGATTGGCCAAAAGGATATTTTTGGAAAACTGCTATGGTTGTCTGTGAAGACAGTCGTCCTATTAACTGAGATTGTCCGCCAATCAGGTGCGGAAAACGAACTATTTTTAGAATTATTAGGACGCCTGCGCGACGGAAGATGTACCGAGGCCGACTTTCAAGCTTTGAACAGCCGTTTGTTGAGCAATCTCGATATTGATTGGACGACTGAGCCGTGGAAGAATGCACCGATTATTGCCAATGAGAACCACATGAAGGACGAGCTAAATATCAAAGCTGCACGAGCATTTGCGAAGGCAACAGGTCAGAAATTGCACTGGTATTATGCTTGGGATAAAATTGGCAAAGTTCGTGTCGAGGAAACCGCATTAACTCAGCGGTTGATGCAAGGTTGATGTCATTAGATTCGGGGAAAACAAACCAGAGGTTAGGGAAAATACGGAAGCTGAAGGAAGCGAGTGCCTCTGGACACTCCACTCCATCCACAAGCTACCACCTCTTCTCCGCCCGATGCCGGGACGGAGACTCCCGCTCCAAGCGAATTGCATCAGCAAACCCTGAGGGTCCTTATAGTGCGGGTCCATAGCCCTGTAGCACTCCATAGCACTCCATAGTGGATGCTCAACTATGGAGGGCTACAGAGTACTACATAGCACTACAGGAAAAATCAGGGTTTGCTGATGACTGGATCCCATGGACTGGGTGGAAAGCAGCTCGATGGCCAGTGTCCGGTCACGTCACAAACGCAAAGCTCTCGACCAACCCGGGAAGAGGTGAGAGCAGTGCATCATATTAGACGATAAACAACCTTTGTACAACACGCAGATTTCGCCTGCTCTGGCTTCGTCTTATCCTCCTGCCCAACAGGATGCTGTGGTTGGTCGAGCTCTCAAGCGGTGGTTGGACGACTTGGGAACTGGGCAGTAAAATGGTGCCCAAAGAAGGTGGACACTCGATCCTGTGGCTCTCGTCTCACCCATGACATAGTGCTCCATCCAAGGCTCCATCTCGCTCGGCTGAGCTCCACTTTCGTTCAAATCAGCATCCCGCGTCTTTCTCTTCGCGTGCCCAGCCTCAGTACCCCGGCACCCGCGACGGCACGCTTCTCCTTCCCGCTCTTTGTTTTTCTTCTCAGGAGGACGTGCACAATCATTCCCATCTTGAAATTGCCCTCGCCCTGGGCATTCTTCTGATGGCGCCATCACCGCATTCTGTCCCTACTGCTGCCGCTCCGTGATATATCGTTCGGTGGACACTGCCGTACGGTATACAGACTCTGCTTCTCATATTTCTGGCCAGGATCTTGTTGTTGGGTCAGCTCTCAAGTGGCGGTACTTGGACGACTCGGAACCGCGACGGTAAATCACAACCCCACCGAAATATCGATGCGAGTGTGAGGGATACAGCATGTCGTTGATTCTATGACTCCCGCCTAGCCTATTTCACGCCGCTCGAATGACCTCTGGATTTCAGCGAATCAGAGCCCTCTAATGCGCCTGTAGCTTTCCCTTTGTTTGATCAGGCTATGCATTATCATTGCACTCTTCCCTCTCACCCATATTATTCCACATCACCCGTGATCTCGTCGACCTCTCAGTATACCTGGGGTAACCCGCAGATTCTCAGACAAGTCATCCTATCCCAGAGCCAACCCGTCAACGTTTCGAAAGGACCTTCTTTGCCGCCTGCGTTTCTCAGTGGTAAGTACCAGCTTGCGATCCATTGGATACGAATAATTGATCATCACACTATAGCCCAGTTCTGGCCTGACTTCGCGTAATTCAAGTTCCAGTCGTCAGTCATCTGTGTATGAGTTTCCTATCGCATCATCCAATTCGGATTCACATTCGACTTGAGCCGGTTCATTGCACGTCAGTACCCAACTTTTCTGTTCTTGATTGTCTTTTAATCTCTGCCCTAGTTTCATTTTGGCCACTGTATCCGTTCGCCGTCGCTTTTCAGACACCTTCAATTCGTGTCGCATGTGCAACACATCACATCTAACGTTGAATTTTCCGCCGCTGGTGTTTCTTCAGCGACCACCACGGTGTTTCCACGCCGCATGCATGCCTTTCACTCTCTATAAGTCCGGTCCGACTATCACCTCAGTCTATGTAACTGTAAATGTATACCTATCAAATTTATATGAATTATGGTGCTCGCATGAGGACTTTGCAAGCACTGCTCAGAAGTAAGTTGCTAAGCTACTCAGATATAACACCGTAGTCGTCACCATAAAATGCGCTTGATCAAACCGAAATATTTTACTGTTTACCGTTACGGTAGTGGGCTCTGCCGCGCCAGCGGGCCTACCTGTGTTTATTTCCTGAGTAATCCATGGTCTGACAGGCGAGCGAACCTACCACAGCGTCCGGGAGAAGCCGAGAACGCCAAAAGGGGGATTTCATAATCACAGGCGATCGAATTTCCGTATTTACGGAAGGGAAACCTGAAACGGTACCACTGCCTTACTAAGAATTTTCAAAGGAGTTGTCCAGGTCCCCGCCTCTTGGCAAGCGGTAAGTACTAGGTAAAAAATGGGCATTCCGTGAACATGCCGGCATATTTCTCACACCCGCCCTGCCTTTCCAAGTTATAACACTTCAAATTGACGTGCTCTGGCTTTTGACCACCTGCGTGTACAATCGGGCGGTGTCTCACCCTACAACCTCCTGTGTCGACTCCTCTTCCCATCACCATGTCGCTCATACTCAGCCTAGATCGTCGCCCCCCAGCACACAAATCTAGTACGCAGTGATACTGCAAGCTGGACAGCACACTGACACACACCACTCCGGCCAGCGCACAAGTCGTCTTGGGACTAATAATTCCTGGGGTCACACTAACGACAGCCCTGCTCACTTTGTGCGGATACGCCGCATGGAATCCTGTCTCGCGACGACACCTAGACCGGGTCAGTTTCCGCCTGCTCATATATGCTCTGGTAGCGCAGTACGTCCCGCTTCTGCGCCGCCATAGACGTAACTCACCATCCCAGCCTCGTCTATGGCGTCGCATTCGCGATCAGCTCCTTCATGGCGTCTCCCGGGTGGGGCTGCGATCTTATGACCTTCCTCTTCAATGCAAGCGTTTTCACCTTTCCGTATTTCGGAACCTCACTCACCCGCCAACAGCTAAGCCTCATGTTCTCTGCTGGCATGTTCTTCTGCATGGCGCTCAATCTCCCGTAGCCCCATTCACACATGACACTCTTATTTCTCGCCCTGAAACCTCACTAGATTAGTCATCGCGCACAACGTCAGCGGCCAAAAGATGGAAAAATACTACGTTCTTGGGACCACGCTCGTCAGTCTCATCTGCAATGTCGCGCCATACGCATCTGGCAAGCTTGGGTACGTATCCTCCAAATTCCTGGGGGCGCTGCAAGTTTAATCTTGCTTTCGGGCAGATGGGACGCCATCAACGGCACATGCTGGTATCGCAGCACAAACCCGGCGGAGATGATGCGCTGGCTCATCGGCACGCAGACTTTCTGGATCATGCTCTCTGCGGTTGGAGAGGTCGGCGCATTTCTCACTATCATCGGGTACCTCGTTGCGTATGAGGTACGCCTTTGGCCCATTCTTGCGCCCCCGTAAAATGCTGATTGCACACCGACAGCTGGACATGCGGCCCTTCCCCCCGGAGAGTCAGTTCAAGACCACCTATTCGTCCGAGGCGTCGCACCGCGCCGGTTTTACAATTCTGAGGTTCCGAAATGTCATCCTGCGTGTCGGTGAGTTAACTAAAAATGATCAACTACTGAGACCAGTCACACATGCGTACACAGGCCTCTACCCCCTGGTCTCATGTCTCCTTAACATTTCCACGTCTGTAATCGACGTGTACCAGCTGAAGAACCCCGAGTCATCCGCATTCGTGCGTCTACTCCGTATCTTGTCACGCCCATTTAAACCTCATTAATAATGTGCGTAGAACTGGGGACTAAACCTCACAGGTACACTTTAATGGCTGGTATATATATATCAGCGTGAACCGCTTTCTCCTAGACATCGCCATCTATGCCGGGCGCCCGCTCATCTACGGACTGCTGGCCGCTACTGATCCGGTACGTTTTATCTCTCACTCTTCCCTCTCCGGTGCTCCTTCTTCGTCTCCCAACTTTGGTTGAACTCGTACGCTGCTCATATGCATCGATATCCAGTCGCTCATCCGTGCATTACGTGCACTGCGCCACCCCGAGGACGAGTCCGAAACGCAATCGCATGGCCGGGGATGGCCTATGCCATCCGCCTGTCTGTCCACCGTCATTGACATGCCGCCGTCCGAGGTCAATTGCGATGAGACGGACAGCGAAGAGACGTCCACCGCGCCCCCGCTGGGAACAATTCTGGAGGAGTGGAAGGAGAGGTGTCTGGACAAGGGGCATGATCAGGGCGGGATAACGACAAATGTATTGGCGCCGACTCAGCAGGCGTCGATTGATGTCGTGTGCCACATCTAATTGTCGCGTACTCTGGATGAGCAACAAATAGCGAACGACGACTCCCGGCTCCCAGTCGAGAGCCGAGAGCACACGTGTCAGTACAGTAAATATCAGTTTAATAAATATCGCACTTCGTAGACTACGCGGAAGAAGTAAAACATCAAGGAAATCAGAAGGAATGCGGATGGGTGGATGAGGGCAAACAGTAACGAGGAGGCAGAGAGTGTCCAAGCAGGGCTGTAACTTGCTTCACCTTTGTGTTGGTGGGACCCATCAAGATGGTTTTCTGTACCTGAACGACACAAATTCTTCTCTATACTAGTGGTGTCTCGTAGCTTTAAAACCTTCGCGGCCATCCTGTTTGAGTTCGTTCATTTTGAAGTCTGCAATACTCTGCAGAAACACTACAGCTGTTCCGGAAAATAATGAGAGTGTCATTTTTTTTTCCGACCGCTTCCCAAAATGGACGTGGCGGGCCACTGGCGGCAACCATGCCAAAAAGAGATGATCGACTAACCCTAACCCTGTGATCGGACGCATCAAAGACTTTCGGGAAGGCCTTCACAATAATGTACTATTTCAACCGTAGATTCAGCGGGTGTGACCTGTGACCTTTAGATTCACCTTTTGCTAGATTCAACCTGGGTGAGCTGTGGCCGTAATTTTTCTCATTCACTTTGATTCAATCTGAGAGCAGGGAAGGCATATTTTGCTTCCCAAATGCACTTGTTTACCTGGTACTCATTAGACTTGGCACCAAAATCAGCGTAGAAGAGCTGAAAAACTGGCTGGGAGATGAAAAATCAATATTCGTCCAGTGCGAGGAAAAAATGTTGCCAAATTCAGACTCACTGGTGACCTGTGACCAAAATGAAATAGGTTAAATTCGCCGGCCGTTGTGACCTGTGGCCTGAATCTACGGTCGAAATAGTACAGTAAGGGGCCTACCCAAAAATGGAAGAATCCTTTTGGGAACGACTGAAGAAAAAGAACTGCCAGTCTCATAAACTATGAAGCCCGCTCCGCGGCAATGCCCGCTATGTAACTTGAACCGTGTGCTTGGATGCACTTTCCCCTCAAATGGGTCAGTACCAAAATCGACGTCCTACTCACACGTGCATCCAATGGTAACATTTATATTGCAAGTCATTGGTGCCCCAATTACTTTCTGCGAATACATTGAACATAAACAGTGTAATACAGTTGCGTAATTGCAGGTAGTACTGAGTGCTAGGCAGGGCCCCGGGGCAGTCTAAAGTATTGTCAGCGGCATAGCATTGTGAAGACAGAATCCTCTGTTGGGATATATGGACTCGGGCACATCGCCGGATATGACTCGGATGATTGGAATCATCGCGAGTCAGTATGAGTCAATGGAAATGGCTCGGACTGTGCACGGACCAATTGATTTAGTATAAATACTGTAGATACTCAGGAGTAATCCTCACGAGCTTGTAACCCTTGGCTTTACCACTGCATGTGAATCTTGAACTAATTGAACGAAATACTCGGGTGAATTGAACGGACCAAACTCCGAACACCCCAAACTACAACACCTCACCTAGGTGCCTCACCGCCCGTAGACATCCGGCATGTCTTTCTTTGCTTCACTCTTTGCTCTAGACCATCAGGTCGCTTTGTTTCTCGGTGTCGAATACTAAGAGCTCTCGTCCGGCGCAACATCGAACGTGCATTCAGCTATCGACCTCCTCTGTCTCAGGCTCTCTGTCATGATTTGGCATTTCGTGAACCCTTTTCAACTTTTCACGGTGGGTTCATTCCATACGCCAACCAGGTTATTCCATAAACCCAACCCACATCCTACCGGATTATTCCACGACTTTCACTTGTGGTCACAACCGGAAGACGCAAGGGCAGATTACTTCAACAACACCGATCAGGTTATTCAATAACCCGTGTTTCCAACCATTGGATAACATATAGAGATGGAAACCCCTTGGATCTGCAGAATATATAGGGACACATCCCTGAGTCCTGATCGATGCTCCTGCATACTCAAACACACCCTATGTGTTGCTAGTTCAATTGATCGACTCCTAGGTAGATACAATATATAAACTCTATAGAATCTCATGTACTGTAGATTCTACCTCGTCTAATATCGAGTCTACCTTGGCTGGACAATGACGCAGTGCTATCTCACAATTACCCTGTCTCCCTCGCTGCTTTACATTCTCATCTCCTCGAGATCTTCTCGAGTCTGGTGTCTAGGCGGTTATCATACTGCCTTTGGGTCGTTCTTGACTCCCCCTACTATCGACATAAGCTGACTACCTCCTCCTAACGACGAGGTCGTTCGATGTGATCTCCTAGTGGGGTATCATGTCACTTTCTGGCCGGGTTATTTGACCATTGTCCCGGCCAGGTTATTCCCTGTCACTCAACATCTAGCTGACTTAGGGCTCATCTTGACACTCTCGGTCTGTGCATTGAAGACAAAAATGCTCCTGACTTACCACCATCTCCTAGCTTGCCTTGTTTCGTGGTCAAATAGGATGTGCTCTCATCCGACACGCAATGAATTGTACCTTCAGCTACAGGACTCCTCTGTCTCTCATCAGGAAAAAAATCTCCTTTCCTAATTTGGGGGGGGGGTATATTATACTCGCATGGTCCACAGGCTGAACAACGAGTTTACGGATTGGGGAAATTTTGGTTCCCTGCCTCTAAATTTGGGTACTTTAGGAGAATACGGGCAAAAATGGCCTAATTCACGCCAAATTAGCCAAATTTCCTGCCTTGGCTTGGGTCTGCTTGCAGTTATGTTCAAAAATCATCTGTAAGGTGAGGATATTGTCAGTTGGTATCATTGAATAGTGTACCAGCATTATTTGACATACAGACTCGAATCTGGAGCAGGAGAGAGTTGGCGGCTGTTGAAGAGAAGTCGAAAAGTTTCTAAGTCCGTTGCCGAGACTCTGCTGTAAGGCCGGCGGTTGATGACCCTGAACCGCTGTGGTAGGGAGATGTCCCCGGAGTGCGACTCGGGAAGGGTCTGAAATAAATGAAGGATCTCTGGATCCCTGGAGTATGAGAAGGGATAGGTGAAGGTATATGTGAGAAATGGGTAGAAGGTGTGGTTTAGAGAGGTGAATGTGGAAAGGAGATATAACACACCAAATAAAGAAATATCTTGACCTAGGTCAAAGTGTTACCTGAATTCATATAAATTAGTACCCAAATCAAAATTGAGAGAAAGGTCTCAATTCATTGGGTCTGAAAAGTAAAATGGAAAGAGCTGTGGTTGGCAGCTCTTTCAAAAGCCCCAAAGTTATTATATTTCAGTAGGTTATGAAAGCCTCACCACAAGAAGTTCGAACAAAGGAAATTTTGAAAGTCTTTGTTTCAGTATAGCTGAAAGCCCCACTGAAAGAACTTCTTGTGGTGAGGCTTTCATAACCTACTGAAATATAATAACTTTGGGGCTTTTGAAAGAGCTGCCAACCGCAGCTCTTTCCATTTTACTTTTCAGACCCAATGAATTAAGACCTTTCTGTCGCCTATGACGATGCCTGTAGCCTACTGCGACACGTTGTTACTCAGAACCCCAACAGTCCGTGGATTAGCCTGTTTGCGATGCAGCCATTCGAGCCACCTGGTGGCTGTTTGGCGTTGCGCAAACTGATGGCTAATGGCTCGAATGGCTAATAAAATAAAGTCAGTGTATATACTCTTTTCTGCTCGAAAGAGTGTCAATGAGTGTGTTATCACACGTGGAGCTTAAGGAATGCCCTAGACTGCATGAGACCTCCAAATTCAACAAGATTAACTATTTTGGGCCTACAATCTGGCTGTTATATATGTAAGTGGGACTGATCACCCATACATGAGCTGAATTACTCACAAGCAACTCAATGATTCCAAAAATATGGGCAAGTATCAAAGCCATTCGAGCCATTAGCCATCAATTTGCGCAACGCCAAACAGCCATCAGATTGCTCGAATGGCTGCATCGCAAACTCTCTATTACTACGACTAAATTCATTGTCGATGCCTGGCATTACATCGGTCACCACGCGACAGATATCCTCTGCCGCTGTGGTGCAACCCAGCACCGCTTAATGGTTCCCAACCCGATCTGATTATCACACAGGAAGACGGGAATGGCACTCGACATCAGACGCGTGCTTTTAACACGGAAACCGCTGAGCAACTGAACTCTTGGCTCAACGGCTTCGAGTCACAGCTGCGGCAGATATCGGACGTGAACTACGATTTCTTCATTCACGTTGTGATGATGATTTATGCGGAACGAGTGGAACAACAAGTTCAGCAAAAGGATTTGGCCCTCACTGAGGCATTTTGGGCGGAGGCGACGGGAGATTAGTGTTGGTTGTTACACAAATGTATTCCACTACTGTGATACAACTTTAATGGGTCCAATGTATCCCCAGGGAAGGTAGCTGAGATTGTGAAAGCCGAGAGCAAACTTAAACTTAGCCAGCCCATGTGGTTTCCAAATTTGCATGGCTTGTCTTAAATTATTCCGCGAGGTTCGTCGCCGGCAGACCTCTGAAACCGTCTAAGTAATTGATAAATATGGTCTGTGAGCTGTAGCGACACCAGACTACAAGCATGGCAATTATAATGGTAGGTAAATTTTGTGTATAAAGTTGACTCGCACTCATTTCATGAAGAAATTAGCAGTGCGAGAACACTGGAATCCAACGGTTAACGTCAAAGTCCAACGGCAACCACTGGGTTTCCATTATAGATGGGGGCCATCGTGGTCTATTGAATATGAACGGTTTACATCAGAGATGACAGGAAACCAATGGAGGAGCATGACCTGGACCCATCGCAATCCACTGGATTACGATGTAGTTTGACGCGTTGGCGGCTCTTTCAACGCGTCGTATTACACTGGAATGCAGTGAGAATTGGCGGAAAACAATGGACGGGCCTTCGAAGGATGGTCCACTGATATGCGATGAGATCCAATATACTTGAGATAGACCGTACTGGGGGCCAACGGATTCCATTGAAATTCTTTGTCTCGGCACTGGATGCCGCTGAGACGCAATGCCGACCGATGCCGATTAGCCGGTTGCTAGCTCCGCGTATATTACTGATACGGATGTGTCATGCCAAAACGAATGAACACCAAGATTGCGATTTCTGACTGCCTGAAAGCACATTAAAACATGCTTTAGGTACTGCAGGAGCCCATTTCCCCTCATAGTTTGGGTGGTCAAATTTTTTTTTTCCAGCCTGACGGTCGGACTAACTAACACCCCTTAGTCGCCGGGGCGGGTGGCTATGGGACGCCTAGTCGGAGCCGATGCTATGACTTCAAGATCCAGCAGCGTGTCGTGAGCTGTAATTGGTATCCGTGCGGATGAAGGAGGAGGGACGTGGAGCGAAGGTGGCGATCCAGATGTGCAGTTGCCTCCCGATCCTGAGTTTCCTTGACCTCTCCTTCCACACGCTCCTCCTCTGCCTCATACGACCATCGCTGGATGTGATGTCCTCCCCCACCCGCAAGCAGCACCTCCCTGAAATCGGCGCCTCCGCCGTCCCAGCTACATATCGCTCCTCCGTGAGAGGCGTCGTTCTTCGAGGAGCCATCGATGCCCGAGCACGCATGTCGGTCATCCGCTGCTTTGTGCTCTCCCCTCCACTCTCGCCTGCGCTCCCGTCCTCGCCGGCCGCCGTCTGTGTCTAACATCGTCGTCGCAGTCCCCGACCCACCCACACGGCACTCGCACTCGCACGCAGACACCACCTCCGCCGTTCTCGCCATCGCGTCCACGCTCCAATAGTTCCCTGTCGCGCACGAGGCGCTACGTGGCACATTGCGATCCCCCTTCTACTACTTTTCTTTAGTCCTGCAATCCGTTGTTCCATCACACAGGCACGACATGCGGAATACTATCCTCAAACTCAAACTCGCCATTGTCACGATAGGGCTCGCCTGCGTCGCCCAGGAGACGACGCGCCTTCGCCGGGACGCGATGCGATGTCGTGAGTCCAAAGCTTGGAGTCCCCTGCTCCGCGTCTTCGCTGCCCGCGTACCGATCATCACCATCGTCTTTGCCGGTGCCGCGCTGTGGGGCGGCTCATCGCTGCGGGTGCGACCATGAATCCCAATAGCTTTCCGCGCGCGCCTCGCTTCGCGTGATTGAGGAGTCCGCGTTCTCGCTGCCCGCGTACCGATCTTGGAGATGTGGGGCAGGGTGCGTGGGCAGGTGCGCGCTGCGAGAGGAGACGGCACTGCGGGTGCGACGGTGGATCCCAATTCGCCCGTCTTCCCCTCGCCTCGTGCGCCTCGCTTCGCGTCATTGAGGACTCCGCGTCTCCGCCGCCTATCCCCTTTTCGTCTCCGCCATCGTCTCCGCTGGTGGCGCGTTGCGAGAGGAGAAGGAGACGGCGCTGCAGGCACTGACTCCCTCCTGCCCGCGTATGGATCGTGGAGAAGTGGATAGGGAGGTGTGTGGATAGGGAGGTGCGAGCTGCGTGCATTCGGCGGCTGCATACCGTGGTGGTCGTTGTCCGTCGGAGGAACAGGGGAGGGGGAAGATACGCAGATGAGATGCCGTGGGATGACGGCGGGCCAATTGGGTACGGCATCCGAGTCCCCGTCGAGGGAGAGCGTCTCGGTAACGGACGGATTCCGGGGTGGAACGTGGTTTGAGACAGAGAGACATTGGTTAACTCGAGCGGAGCAGGAGTGGTGGATCCAGAGCGCACAGTGTATGCGGGCGCTGCAACATGCGAGGCACGAGCAGCAAAATTGTTGTAGCGTCTGTCTACGAGAGACTATGCGGGCGCTGCGCCTCGACGACTTGGACCTCCGCGACCACTCTGTATCTGATACTTATACTGCCAACCACTCATACATCCTTCATCCATCCTTTACACTGTCCATGTATACTGCGGATGTGTACTACTCGAGAGAGAACTTTCGGCCGACATTATCCTTTCGGCCTCGGACATTGTCGGTCGTTCCCATTCTTGCTCGCGTCCACGTCCACGACGTTCACGACGACGTTCACGGCGGTTTTTCTCGTTCCCGTTCTCTCGCTCTGGTGCACTAGACAGGACACGAGAAGATCTCTGGCCTTAACCAGCATGCTCTGCGCTCGAATTCACGGACTGAAAACCTATCAATTCCACTTTGACGCACCAAACCGCCAGCAAAGACTCGGTATATGGAGACGCAAACACTAGGGCAGGACAAGGAACCAGCATGGCTGGCAGTGGGCCTTTAACACACTTCTTTCCCGTCCTGCGTCCAAGCACGGCCGATTCCCCTTCCTCTGTCTTCCTTCTTTGTGATGGCAGGGTCTGAGGGCCACGGGCGAGAAGCTATACGGAGCGCTGCTCGCAGCGCCACGCTTTCTACTGTCTCGGCAAACCTGCAGACTGCGAAGCAAGTCTTCTTTCCGAGATACGGCCTTTCTGCTCCATCCATCTCTTGCACCATTGCAAGGCCCGGACTCTACGCATCGCTGGCGAATCCGAGTCATCGCCCCCTTCATATGCTAGGCGAGAGCTCAGTGGGCGGAGCTGCTGTGTTGGCAAGACGCATATATGTGTTGCTGCCGTGGTTTACAAGTACTTGCGATTCCGGGCCCATTCCCCTTGGGGCAGGTTTCTAGTATGCGTCGTCCTGCTGGCCTGGGGTTGTGGCCCTGGCCTCTGAAAGCACTACCTACGTGTTCCTTTGGTGCATGGACGTCCATGATATCGCCACAACTCTTTCTAACAAAACTCTTACCTCCACCGCGTGACAGGTGTGTTGTAACCGAGCCTCCTGATGAGGCACATTTCACTTCCTGTACTGCAGGAGGCCATGTTCTGGTTGAGTCGACAAGACTCTGAGACGACTTCATCTTGTTCGTTGTTTCTTGTTGTCTCTGATGAGACCTTTTCTTCTTTGTTCTTCGGTGTCTACTTTTTGCTCTGCACTATGCTGGTCGTGCTGGTTGCCGTGCCTATTCTTTCGCGTCCGACGTGTCTCAATATATTCCCACTTTTCTGTCCCTGCTGTTCTTGATGGTGCCCATCGCAAATTAGCACTACTAGTAACCCACA
>JARJLF010002818.1:0-28315 GCA_029378395.1 Mycena leptocephala | reverse complement strand
AGTCTGGTGCGGGCTCGAGAGATGCACGGAAGGCCAGACATTGAGCAGGGATGGCAGGAGTGGTGGCTTGGAGGTGAATTGGGCGATGAAAAGTCAATACCAGCACAGTTACTGCCGCCGCGACGACGAAGTGCTTGTGCTTGGAATCCCACATGGTGATGCGGAAGATCGCGTTAACCCCGAACGTCGCGCGGACCATCGGTCCGGGCGCGTTTGTTCATGTTGTGCTCGATTTCGAGATTAATTCTGTATGAAATTCGTGCTGCTGGACGTTGAAATCCACTGGACAAAGCTCTCGCTATGTTCCAGCCGCCATGTACTACGTGCCATGGTTTTGTTCTTGCTTCGCTCTCCGCCTTTACGGCGCGCGCCTTTACTTAGCTCTCATCAATCTCTCATATCCAGTGGCTCTGGCCCGCAGAATCACTACGTCGCTAGCGCAGGGGTAATTTGTGTACGCTGCCCGATTTAGGATGGACAGAGCAAATTGTTTGCTTGATATGGATATAATAGTACTACTAGTCGTGGCCCACTCAGTTTTCTTTTCCGGGTGGTGAGGAAAAAGAGACTTAGTTGTAGAGAAATGCTAGAACGTCGCGACGAATTTTCGCGAATTGGACTCGAAGGAAGCGGTGATTCTGTATACACTTCCTTCTCATGCCTCTCCACTGATGGACTCCGATTCAGTTCGCTTGACTTAACTTACATCATTCTATCGGCACCTTACATCTCATCCCCGCATTTGAACAAGGCCACCTTCTTGACCACTTGCTCTTTCATCCGAACCACCTTCGCACACTTGTTATCATCTGTCCACCTAGGCCTTCGTCTAACCGGCAGACCTTTGCTTCGCGTTGATTGCCCGCACCCGCACTATCTGCACGCTAGGCGTTCGTCGCATCCCATAGCCCCATCTATCTTTCTATCGCGTCTCGTTCCATCCATGCATTCTTCCTCATCGCTCTATCCATCCATACTTTAATTCTACTTGAACCACCAACCATTTACATTTTCAACCATATCATGCGGCTCATGCTCACATTTACATATTACTTCTAGAATTCTCTGATTACTCCGTTTTTTTTTCCGTTTCACTTCCCTCCACTCCGTCCTCAAAAGGGGGGTAATGCCAGGAATCTCTCCTCTGAGATCTACATATATTGGGCTTGGTTCTGTGGGCCGACCAGTGGCCGTACACTCTGGGAAAGCTGGGTGGCTGTACAGAATTTTTTCAGACTTGTTGGATTTTTCTTTTACACTCAAAAGCATATAGCCACCCAGCTTTATCCAAACAGGCTGAAAAAATTCTGTGCAGCCACCCAGCTTTCTCCAGAGTGTACGGCCACTGGTCTGCCCACAAAACCGAGCCCAAGATATGTAGCAGTTTGGATAAAAGTTTTGCAAAGAGTACAAAATTTGCGGTAGCAACTTATCTTTGTTTTGCGGGCAACTGTGTATCTTGCGGGCGACTCTGTATCTTGTGGGCAACGCATCTGTATCTTGCGGGCGACGACTATATATATCTTGCGGGATGCCACGATTTCCAAGCAAGTTAAGCGCCGTGATTATCCTTATGTTAATCTTTTGTGGCGGTAAGTCCGAAATCAGCACTTTATTTGCGGCTGATTAAATGTACACTTTGACCGCCATAATAAACCGTTTGCAAACTGTTTGAATGATGAGAAATTTAAGTCGGTTAAACCCGTGTATAACAGCTTATACACGGTGAGCGTTGAAGCCTTAAAAAGAATCTTTGATTTGATAACGACTTTCGCCAACGTCATGTTATATACAGGATATTTGCTGTCCTATTGAATAAAATGCAGGATTTAACATTGAACTCGGACCCGGCCTCAGGGCTTTGAATCATAGAAACGGACAGAATTGATCGAGTAGAGTGGCCCACTCGACCGGGTGGCCGTATATTGAAGGGCTGCGAGGTCGTCCGACTCTGATCCGAGTTCGTTTTGTTGCTGTCAATGCTAAGACCTAACCCTGCACGAACGATGATTAACGTCGGGGCAATATTCTGCACAAAATTATTTCTAGTCAGAAACAGCCCGCACGTGGAAGGCAGCAGACAAAAAGAGATGTACACACCATCACCTGCGTCATGGCTGCCCGGAATATTGGGATGACCGGCTGCAACCCCGGTGAATGGCCTGCAAACCAGTGCAATGGTGACAGATGCACTCACGTTCGAACTGTCGGTCCTGAGGATGGAAACGGCGACAAGGTACATGATAAGGCTGATACAATATATGCCTCCAGACTCCAATCTTCGACGCTTGAGGTCTACCCGACCACAAAATGAAGAAACGTGCATGATAGCAATGACATCGTCATAGGTGCGGACAATAGAAAACTCCAAGGCGCCAGCAACGTCTCGGCGGATCCACCATATTCGTCCGCTGCATGATATGATTACATATCGGTCATGAGACTGACTATTGATGAAAGAACCCACCTGTTAGCGCCATGAGCAGCACATTGGTTAGCAACATGAAACCAAAGACAATCCGGATGTCGATATAAACGTGTGGATAATCGATCTCGTATGAGGACAGAAAGCCGATAACTGTTAGATGTCGTCGTCTGTGATCGACTCGGAAGCGGAAGCAAGAGATTCTTACCACTGGACGCTAGCAAGCTCAGTATCGGAACTACTACAATGTAGATATTGCGCCCCCAGACGACATAGCATCGGTAGATCTAGCCATTGTCAGCGGTCAAGGCGATGTGAGTATTACACGGAATTGGTAAGAAACAGCTCACGAAGATACTATCGGTGACCATGCTAATTTAATTTGCAGGAGTCAGCATCGTTTTCACCGACCGGCCCAGCAGTCACACTCACTTGTTTATCACGAGGGCCAAATTGAAGACCAGATATGCGGTCGCTGTTTGCCGGATCGCTTCAGATGCCGCCAGTTCCTCGCCCACCACCGCGAGACGAACAGCACGAAAATCCAGAACGACGAGCTCGATCTCGATGGCCAGTTGGGCTGTTGCTAGTAATGTCGTCGCACATATCGTGGCTACGAGCCAGTGGTGCCTGCCCTTCGCCCGATGGTAGATCAAGTATGCTGCTGTGCAGACTAGCCAGAGCGTGATTCCTGTGTTCAAACACAAGAACATGAATGACGCAACGAGGACCAAGGGTTGGAGGTAGTACCGAACAGAACACCCGAAGTCTGTGCATCCAAAGTGAGCATCCTCTCTGAATGGACGAGGGCAGGATGTGGTAGAGCTTACGCACAAATGCTCCGAATACGCGTAAGAGGGTTGTGGTCCAGTATTCTTTGAAGAGGTCAGTGTCGAGTGCGTAGGTAAGCATGGAAGATGGGACTGGTGAGGTTGAGCCAAGGTGGCGTCAGTCTGTCTGAAACCATCGCTGGTAAAAGACTTGGGACGGGACAGCGCGGGAGGAAAATTGGAGAATCATTACGACAACGGTACGTATCGCCGCTGTGAGAATGTTGATGTCGCTGCAGATGTCGTCTGAGAAACCGGGTTGTCTAAACTTGGTCTAAACCTGATTAAGTTGCCCCTGAGACCCCTGGGTGAGCAAACCTTTTTATTAGTGTGCAGGCACAGATGTACACTACTGCTGTCGTTCGACTCCTCCATCACCCGAGGGTGTACACAAAATAAGAAACTCCTGATGCCGTTTTTTTCATTACAGTATCGACCTCGCGCGAGGAACCTCCACGTACTGGCCAAATAGGAAAATAAATAATCCGCTCTTCGTTTTGGCTACAGTATTGACTGTGAGCGGTTGAGACCAAAGCCGCACAATGAACCGTTGCCAGGCACAATTACACACCAGGAGGGACAACAACCAAGAGTTGAGCCTCGGCAATGTGGAACTTTGAACTCATAGTTTGCATGACACGAGAAGTACGGAAGATACAAAAGGACACACCTTGGCACTGACAATCTTACCCGGGCTGCTCGTACCATCTATAATGGACTGCGGGGCGGGGCACGACAACGGGACCCGGCGCACTTGGCACCTCGTCTCGTCCGATGTGCCTGAGAACCCGGCATGCCGTCGCCTACGCGTATTCATCGGTAACCTTCATATTTAAGAATAGAACAAATAAAGCGGTAAGGCCGGGCGAGCGGCAGGGCCCGCTACCGGCTTTGATTAAGACCGATTCAGATGATATTACAGCTGTTTCCGAAAACCTTGAGACAAACTTTTTATTTTGCCAGCGTCGAAAATTTTGATGGCTGCTAAGGATTGCCGTTTGGGTGTTGCCGAGCCTAACCGAGGACAGCCGAAGCGCCAGAATTTATCACTCCGCTCAGTTTGCCTAGCCGCCCTTCGCGTCGGCCGATGCGCCTTCCCTCAGCTCTTTTGCAACTGGACTTTCCGGGCAGAGCACATTGAGATTGCATTCTGTATGGACGCCGCAGAATTTTTGGCCGCTGGCCAACCGCTGGCAGATGTCTAAATATAGCTGATCCGACGCCAGATCTGGTAATCCCTAGCAGCCATCAAAATTTTCGGCGCTGGCAAAATAAAAAGTTTGTCTCAAGGTTTTCGGAAACAGCTGTAAAGGGCATAATACGACATATTTTAGGTCAAATTTAACGGCTAAAGAGTGTAGAAGCAGTTGGTACGATATAAGTGAACGGGGAGTTCTGCGTAACCAAGGTAGAATCGGCGCCTTGATGGAGTTTCCGTCCGACGCGCCTGGACAGAGATAACTCGCCCGTTGCAGTACAACGAGAATTCAATGGCAGAACACACACCTCCAATGCCGGCGCAGAATAGACGCCTAAATTTGAATGGGAATCGACAATGCCGGGCGAAATCCACTTTCCCTCCGCGTCGATAACTTGTAAGTTTGGGCGGAGCAGCGCGCGTGGAATGTAGCCGACGCCGAGGATAATGCCCTTGTCAAGCAGGACATCGCCAAACACGACCTCAGTCCCATTACGCGCACCCGTGAGGATCTTAGCGGTGCGAATAAGGACAGGCGATGTGCCCTCGACGAAGCGGTCCGACCCATGGGCAGCGAGTGGCGCGATAAAGTCTGGTGTGAGCTCGAGGGATGCACGGAAGGCCAGACATTGAGCAGGGATGGCAGGGGTGGTGGCTTGGCGGTGGATTCGGCGATGAAAAATCAATACCAGCACAGTCACTGCCGCCGCGACGATGAGGTGCTTGCGCTTGGAATCCCACATGCAGGTGATGCGAAAGATCGCGTTAACGAGTGGACCGAGTCTTAACACATCCTGGAAAAATCCACTCTCACAGTCAGCAATTCATAATCAGTGGCTGAGATCCGTTAATACATCTCTCAACAGGGATAGGATCCTAGCCGATAAACTCAGGTTTGGATTGTTATTGCTGAATAAACAGCTGGTATTGAACACTTGGAGTGGTCTGCTATTATATGAAGAATCACTGCCGGATGATTGGATTTACACAAAGGGGGTTTTAGTGGGTATACAACCATGTAATGATACTGTTGAAGGCATAGGCTAAATTTGAGGCTGGAGTCCCACACGCGGTTTTATAGTGTGTAATGGCATTTCTTCCAGGACAACTTCCCCGGCAACATCTGGCCTACAACCAGAACAAATAGCGGACGACCTCGGAATGCTTCTGCTGCCTGAGTATCGTTAGGTTAGACCCAACGCTCCAAAAAAAAGAAAAAAAAAAAAAGAAAGATCGCGTTAACCCCCAACGTCGCGCGGATCATCGGTCCGGGCTCGCTTGTTCAATTTCGAGATTAATTCTGTACGAACTTCGTATCTCTCACGGTCCTCTCCCGTCCCAGAAGCGTGCTCACCACATCCAAAATAATCTTTGCCTCTATTGTGGCAAATCCGGCCACAACACAACCATGACGCGTGTTCCAAACGTATCACTGGCACCCGTTTCGGCACCTCTATCGGCACCTTACATCTCATCCTTCGCATTTGAACAAGGCCACCTCCTTGACCACTTGCGCTTTCGTCCGACCTCCCTTCGCGCACACTTGTTATCATCTGTCCACCTAGGCCTTCGCCCAACCGGCAGACCCTTTGCTTCGCATTGATTGCCAGCACCCGCACTATTTGCACCGCTAGGCGTTCGTCGCAACCCCATGGCTTCTCCCATCTATCTTTCCTATCGCGTCTCGTTCCATACATGCATTCTTCCTCATTGCTCTATCCATCCATCTACTTTAATTCTACTTCAACCACCAACCATTTACATTTTCAACCATATCATCGCGGTTCATGCTCGCTTTTACATATTATTTGTAGAATTCTTAGATTACTCTGTTTCTTTTCCGTTCCACTTCCCTCCACTCCGTCCTCAAAAGGGCGGTAATGCCAGGAATCCCTCCCGAGAGATCTCCGGTTCTGCCGCATCGCCCTCGTCTCTTTTCTTTTCCTCGATTCCGTTTATATCTACACTTCCATTCCTTTACTCCACATCTTATTTCCCCTTGTCTTGATTCGGAAATTCCTCCTTTTCTTTGGCATATAAATACAGTACGAGCTTGTCTAGTTAGTCGTTCAATCAACTCCGTCAAAATCTGATTACCGAGTCTTATTGATATCTCTGATTCCCTCTGACTCGTCCTTCCGACGCCAGTCTCCGTTTCCCTTTCGGGACTCGCTTCTCACGATCCTCTCGCAAAATCGACACAAAATTCAAAGTAATTCAGCTCGAGGGCGTGTTTCTGGGGAAGACGAAGTTATTGCTGCGTGGCTGGTGAAATTGAGTCCAGGAACCAGAAGCGAAAGCAAGAACCTGTGTTAGGCGCAGTCAAGCCGACACTAGGGGCAACCAGCGATGCATGTGAAGGCCACATGCGTAACCCACATGTGGTCGGACGTGGTCAGGTGTCCGAGTTCTAGGTAACACGTCAAATTCTGATTGCTGGCTTCGTATATAACCACCTTGGAGTCGCAGCACCTCCAAACTTCATGGGGTGAGGTGGTTCAACAGGGACTATCATATACGTGAAGGGTGGCCAGGGCAACATCAGGGTGGTTGACAGCAGCATGCAATTTCTTGCCATCATTTCTGACAATTGAGAGATCAATTTGGCAGGCAAGCCATGATCTCTCGGTCCATTGTGATGGCTACAAGGCAGCTATGTCGCTGAATATTTACATGGGCACTTTTATGATGTCAAGGTACAGTTGATTTTCTCATAATGCATAGAGTTGGGAACACCCCTTGGCCTATGCATTATGGGCGATATGCAACACGAGAAAATGTCCACGGTGTGACATCCGTGACCCTCCCCCAACGCGTGACTTCACCGTTCCCAAATTCGGCTGACAATGTCTCCAAGACCTTGGACCTTAGCTCCATGTATCCACAATGTAAATGGAGGATCATTGTGTCTGATCTATGGGTATATTTTGCATAAAACTAGCCGAAACTGCCAGTCAGATCAGCCATCTTAACATGTTCATAATGCATATTTGGCTGGTAGACCACCTGCTGAGGGTAATGCATAATGCATAAATTCGTGCATAACCCCGCATACCGTTGAGGTTATGGGCTAAATCCAATGCATTATGAAAAATATGCATTATGAGCAAATGCATTATGAGAAAATCAACTGTACCTTCTAGAGGTGTTCGCGAGGTAATATGACTCTGAGCAGAGAGCCTAAAACCTTAAAATACGCAAAATCAGTGAAAATCTCCCAAGTTGTCAACTTTCCCAGTGATACATATCCCTTGGACAGGGGATTTCAAGACTATTGCTCGACCTATCTCTAGCGGGCCTGCTAAAGTCTACTTCAAGCTAAAAATCTCAGAAATCGATACATTATTGGACGAGAAATCTTTGTTTCTCCGAGTTCTAGGTGTGTCCGGAGCGGTGGGGGGGGGGATAGTACCAAGTTGTCAATATGTTGAGTCAGAGACGCTTGAATTTTTGAGGCAGAGACGAGGCTGCAATGAAGGTCCCGAGGCAATGTGTACCTCTGCAAAAATCTACACGAGGAATTTGGCGGGCGATCAGTGCAATTAAAAATCGACCCTCGATTTTATTGCAAACTCATTTCTCAATGTATCACCTAGTAGCGTAAGGGGACATGCAATTTGCCCTCCATGGGTCTCCCACAGTTATTTGAAGGGAATCCGGCGAGAATGGAGGGAACTAGATATTTTTGCAAAGGTACACACTTTGCAAAGGTGGGCGATCGGTAGTATGTGTAACCGCAGTGTGAAAAAAAAACGAAGGTGGGCGTCATCGACCGCCAGCGATCGCTCGACGTGGCTCAAAATGACGACTGGCCTCAAGGGTGTCGAAAAAACGCTAAAAAACGCTAAAAGACGAAGAGAAAGCCCACGACGCAAGCGCTAGTAAAGCCAGGGCGACGCCTGTTGAGGAAACCTTGCCACATTCACGGTGATCTCGACGGCAAAAACGATTCATCAAATACAAGTACAGGCTACGAGACTGATGATTAACGCGACTACAAGGCCCATGGCACGACTCGACATTCCATCCTGGCAACCACTGGCGACTGTGGCAAGCCGTAAGTAATGATTTATCCTGGGGAAAATCAGCGGGTGTGCAGAAAAGGTAAACTGCAGGTGCATACAAGGATCGATGATGACTGGTGGCGTGTTTTGATGAAGGTGACTATCTCCTTCATCTTGGCAACCCCTCGTCCGACAAGATGTCAATCTTCCATGCGTCCTGGAGGTACTTCCGATCAAGGACGCGATTGGCGGAGGTCGCGACCCGGGGGGATTGAGAGTCATAGTTGCGGCGTCACCGGTATACACGCGCATATTGGTACCTATGACGCTCAAACCGTAGAGGATGGGGATGGGGCAATTGTAAGAAGGTCATCATAGCGGAAACGCATCCGCTGATCGGCTGCGGCGCGTTTGGATGGAGCAGCGAGGTGAGAGTCGTCCTGGACCTCGATGAGAAAACGGGCTGCCGACGTTGATTCATGACGACGAGATAAACAAGGAAATCGATTGTTTCTGTCCTATCCTCTCGAGGTGGCGCCTGGGGAGCAACAAAGTACTCGAAACCGTCGAAACAATAGTTTAGTAGCTTGTCGTACGGTCCGTAGTAGCGATGCTCCAAGGACCCGGGAGTCGCGCGCGACACCTCGAATATAGTCTTTAGAGCGGCCGGCCAAGCTGTGTCAGTGGTAAACGGCATGGTGGGACTTGAGATAGAGGGTGTCTAGAGAGAACTGAGTCGACGTCTGGAAAAGTCGCTGAAGGTACTTGCATGGGCGGAGAACAAAGCGGACGACGCGGACTTTGAATGGGAGGCTGTGCACGCACAGGAGATGGTCAGCTGATCAGGAAGCTTCCAATGCAGTAATGCAAAGTTAAGACACTGACTATTACGGTCAAGTGTTCAGTCATGGGCCACAGGGCTGCCAGCTGATTTGAAGAGTTTTTTCAAAGGTCACCGGTCACCGGGAGGTTTAAGCCGTTTCGAATTTTTTCTACTAAATTTTAGTGCAAAACTGAAATTGACGGGTCGCACAGGCGGTTGTGGGCGGTGCAAATACCGGAAATCTGCTTATTGCCTGAGAAATGTCAAATGAATACTGTTCTCTAGGCTTCCCGCCCCTGAGATGGTCGGAAACAGCGAAAAAATGCCCTCAAATTGAAATTCCACGTTTCATGGTTCATTTGCCGCATCAACATAAGTACACGCTCTTCATTTTAAGGATATAATGCTATAATCCTTGTCGCTTTCGTGGCATCAGACCACTTCGCCTTGCCTCGTACAGCTGCAGTACTTGTGCAGTACCTTTTTTCCATCTGATTTTATGTTAATGATATTCTCGAGCTCAGGGACTTCTTCCATGCCGACCCAATGTCCGTCCTTCCGTCACCTGGATAAAAACTCTGTCACAGCCCTTCTTCTCTTGACATGTGCATATTTTCGTCCACCTTTGCCGTGCGCGCCGCGTCCGTCTCCCTCTCGCACGACACCCTTGCCTCTTGCGCAACAGAAACCTCGGACTCCACTTACGATATGGGCTCAGCCGTTTTCAATCGAATTTGAATTCGTATTCGTACACGGGTGACAAGAAACAGGGCAAGGAGCAATGCGTCATGGGAAGGGGATGAACGAAAGCAAGGATGAGAGGACAAGGGAAAGCACTAACCCATAAACGCGGGCGCTGCTGCGCGCATAGAGATCGTACCGCTCCACGAGCGCTGGTTTCAGTTTATCTAGAATGTCGTTGCCGTTCTGCGCAGGTGGTATAAATTGATATGAGAACGGATACAGATGTTGGAAAATGAGAGCGAGAACGAGAAGGATGGAATGGCAGGGTGATTCGAGAGGGAAGGAGAAAGATTCGAGGAAAGGATACGGGGTGTCAAGGTACGGGCATCGCGCAGGATGCGTAAGACAGGCCTGGCAATAGATGCAAAGGGGATATCGCCGGCGCTTTCGGCCAAACCGCATTTAAGCTCATACTATAATCCCGATGCGCCGGTATTGTCTCCAAAATTAGTGTTGCCGCGCGCGCGTACTCGATGAACGCGCATTCCAGATCCACTCTCACATCTACAGTGGTGTCGACCCCTCTGTTTCCGCACGTAGTACATGCCGTGTATACGCCGTCCGTTCTGCAGTGCCCGTCTGGCCGCCGCAGCAGAGCCATTAGGTTCGCATTAACTCGTCGGGGTGAGATACTGCAAGTTGTGCGAATAGACTCTCTGTTCTGCGTCATTTCCCTTGCGGCTCTGCTGATTAAAACCATCATCCCAACCATGTTCTGTTGATTTACGTCTGGACGTACGATTGTCATCACTTCAATCTCTTGACTGACATGGAAGATTTACCGGGTGCGCCTTAGCTTGATATAATTGTTCTCCAGGACGTCGAATCGGGCATTCAAAACGTTCACGTCCTCAGTACGTGCCCGTTCGTTCTCTTGAAGCATACGCTGCAGGTTCAGCAGGGCCGAAATCTGCCAGATCGGAGTTTAGTGCATCTCCGCAAACGATCACCCACCTGGAATGCCTTGGTTGTCGCTCCGATCCGGCGATAAAAATTTCAATAGCAGCAACACGGGATTCTCGATGAAAAAAGGCTTTCGCTGTTGCTCCCGCTCCACAAATCTGTGAATATCTTGCAACAGGCTGTGATAGAGAAATAAAATCGCTACCGGTGCTAGCAATGTTGCAGTGGACATACACAACTCATGAGAGATCCTTGGGGGGTTGGACGCAAGATGCTGCCGTTAATCTGGACGACCCAAACTCCTTCTGAATCGCTGCCAGAAGCTGACCAAGGGGGTGGACAGTTGCTTTTGGCTGGCTAGAACCTCTTGAACACATGAGATGATAATCTTGAGTACGGTGAAGGCCGCAGAAAGGCCGACGACTGGCGTAAGTCCCGCGACAAATATGGCGGCGTCGAGGGACATGGCGGAACTGAACGCGAGCACTGCCTCGAGGCATCCTACCGCAATCCTGCAACTTTCAGATGGTTGCAACTAGGCTCTGATAGGCGCCCAACGCCCCTGATTTTTGCCCCACACCGGTTTTCCACCTTAAGCTTAAGCTTGCATCAGCAGGTCGAGTCAATTGAGAGGTGATCGATTCCGTGCTTTACCGAAAACTAATCCCACCTTGGCGCTCAAGGGAATCGTCTGGAATCAGAACCTGTTTCTTGTCGACCGATAGATTTCTGCCTCCCTCCCAACTCTCAGCCACTAAGAATGATTCGGGACCGCCACCCAGCGACAACAGTGAGCCTGGATCGAGAGATGCGGTTAGCTCGTATGGCAACGACTGTAGCAGGCGCGACATGAAAAGCTCGGCTGCAGTCCCGTCCTCAGGCGATTCGGCAGGATTCGGCTGATGGTGGTGGTTCGGAGAAGAGCAAAGAGTCACGATCCGTCACATCAGTGCCGCGTGATCATCCTCTCTTCCCTGCCACCGCCGAAGTACTCAGCGCGGTCTAGATGCGGTCCCCAAGTCCTCTGTGCACTTTCCTCCCATCTGCTGGCCCTAGCCTTTCCCCGTCCTGAATCCCGTTCTCAGGCGCATTGAAAAATCCAAGATCTTTTTGAGATCTCCGAATATGAGCTTGTGTATTCGAATCATTCTCTACTGGACTTTGGCTCGGCGACTTGTCTAGCTTTACCTTCACTAATTCACATCCTACGTGTCCTCGGCTATTTCGATCCCCTGACTCTTCGCCTCTGACTTTCTCGACGGTTTCGAATTTACTTCAAGTGCATCTCGTTTGTATCTCTAGGCAGTATAAACGGAGTTCTACTCACAAAATCAACGAAGATTTACCTCGAAGTATTTCTTGAATTCAATCTCACTGCGCTCTCGTACTCGCCTTTGCCTTTGCCTTCGTCCTTGCCACTCTCTTCCCTCTGACGTGTCCGTTCTCGTCCTGTTGATTGCTTGGTGTACCATCGCCGAGCAGCCTTCATCGTCTTCGCTTCAACCGCCCTGCACCTCTCATTTTGATCATAGCTGCCGCTCTTAGCCGCGCCGTAGGCGTATCAGGGGGATACCAGATTGCAACCTGGTCAGCGATTCTACTTATCGGATACTGTATCCGCCCTGCCGCTACGAAAGCTACTTACCACCGCACCGACCACGCGTAGGTGTCTTTAGGTCCGCACGGTATCTGAATCCATAACCAGTGGTTCTCTCCCGAAGGCCGTACGCAATACACTTGACATCAGCGACAAAAGACGAAATCAAGGCGTCGAGGTGAGCGCTGCCGATCGCGAGCTTTCTAGTGACCCTCATTGATCCCGAGGGAATTACTCTGGCAACACCCGATTTCTGCAAAACGCGAGCAAAAGCACCAACACTAGGTGCTAGTACACTCTTCGAATCCCACTCGGTGAGAACTCTAATAACGTGAATTCGCTCTTTTTTCGACTAAATGAAGGAGAACTTGTGGGATGTGCCGCAGGACGAGGTGTGTGTTGCGCTTAGACCCACGCACGTTGATCTTCTTGGCGATTGGAATACTGATTCGCTGATGTCGAGGCGATTCTATTCTAGATGCCCCCGACTCCGAAGAATTTCGTCTATGGCAGGTTTTGGTCACCTCCTCCACAATGCAGTTGGTTTCTGTCTTCCATTCGTTTGAGGGATAAACAAAGTTGACGAACTACAAGCGAGTCAGATTCGAGAACCTCACATTCATGCTCTCTGTCGCGCCAGGCGAAAGGGTATCGGGTTGATACATCTTTTATCACTTCTCACTGAAATTTTGTCTTCCGAGATCTCCTCGAAATCGAACTGACATACCAGCTCTGGGACATGCTCCTCCGCTGATGCTCCAACCTCGAAGAACTCTCTCTCCTCCGGTTCTACTCATCTCATAGGCTCGCCGACCTTGAGAAGCTCACTATGGCGTCTTCCCTACCTGCGCAGCTTGCACCTCGACGTATGGTGCCATCAATGGCACTGACCCTACACCCTCCAAGCTCGCGCTCGGCCCTTCCTCGCGGCACCCGCCTCACCGCCATCAGCATTCACCCGTACCTGACGTGCTACCGCTTCATCTTGCCCCAAATCCAGAGACGCTCCCGCCTGCAATGTTTCGTAGGCGTCTGTCAGCACGTCGCACGCTCCCGCCCTGGAGTGCTCGAGACGCTCGACCTCACAGGTGGGTTGTGTCCTTGCAGACCTCTGTCCGCCGCTACGGCTCTCGCCAGACTCGTCTCGCTGAGCTCGCATTGCTGCGTGCTGTCGTATCGGCGTATCCCGAGCTGACAACCTTGCGTGTGATGTTCCCGTTAACTTTGAATGGTGTGTACCGCCTTATTTCCTCGTAATGATTACATTGCGTTTGCTCACAACCTCCCTCCAGAAAATCCCCGCCATCTCTACCTCCCTCCAGCACCTCCTGCGCTCCTTCACGCTCTACAAAGCCACCGTCTCACCGGCGCGGCCATGCTCCGTTCGCACTCCTTTGCGCACCCGCTCACCGAGGTGCATCTCGCATGGTTCGCGTTCTCCACCGCAGAAGGCGCCTACGTGCTGCGCATGAGCGTTTCCGGAGCGTGGTACGTGATATGTGTGAGTGCGGGGTATGCTTTAATGTGGGTGTTTGAGCGGTAGTTTTCGTACGCGCTGGGATGGGGATTTGAAGGGCAGCGTGGGAAGGTTTGCGAGGATACGGCGTAAAGCCTTACCAACTTTATTATTTTCAGGACTGCCGTATACTTTCCATTCCAAACACAGACTTCTTCATACTCACAACCAACACGTCTGCATCAATCGTCAGTGTTGATCAATCGGCTCTCGTCTCGTAAACCCCAGCGCTCACTCTCAAGTCAGCAGCCTTCAGACCGACAAGACCGACTCTCGTGGGTGCGTATAACGACCATAACGCCACACCAAATCTCTACTCTCCTCATTCGCACTTGCACAGCAAGCTACGTTTCACTAGGAATAATGTAGTTGAAGTTATTTAAGACCTAATGAATACCCGTTCACACGACGTTCAATTAGTAGAATAATGCTCAAGGCTACACTATCAGCACATGAGTCTGGTAAGTACGTTTTAGTCAGTAGAACTCTACAGTAGCACAGGTATTCTGCGCTCCCAAAGCAATACCCAAACCGTCGCCTTCGCGACCACATCGCTTCCAGCCGCTCATGTACCTCCGCGTCGAGGAGGCCGTCTGCCTCGGTTAACGGTCGTACCTCGAGCAGAACGGAGAGAAGTTTGGTGCGAGCTCAAGTCGAGAGACACGAATCCAGCAAAAGGTTGTGCTTGAATTGGAGCCGGGATGCACAGCGGAGGACACGCAACCGTGGATGAGCGATGTGGTGTCGGTGGCGTCTGGACCCGGCGCCGCGCATGTGATGGCGCGAAGCAGGTATCCGTTATGAGGACCACATCGGCCCTCGCTATTGACATTCCGTTTGTCGGCGATCTGAAGCTCCTCCAAACAGGTGAGCACAGACAGGACTCCAGGAGCGCAGGCTCGGCCATGCGCACATGGCCACGTTCAATATCTTGAGGGTGTGCGGGAATCCCGACCGCTCGGACAGCGCGACGAATTGCGCGTGTGCATTCTAGAATCCCTCGCGGATAGCGTACACAACCGAAGTGTATCTCCCGCAGCGCCGGCAGGTCAGGCTGGCGAGAATTTGGGCCAGCATCTCGAGCGAGTGTTGGGGATGGCCATTTCCCAACACGAAGTGAACGAGGATATTGTCGACGTCTGCGGCGCAATATGGAGGTCGATCGTCTGGTTCGGATCTGTCGATGCTTATTGCAATCCAATGCAAGCTCGAAGCGGAGGTTGTTGTTGGCAATTGAGAAAGAAGGGATATAGACCGGGCAATTTGTGAGAGGCATGTCGCTTCGCATCCACATGCAACGAGGTTTTGTAGGGTATTCCTCGATAAGCCATCGAGAAGCGGCGAAGTGACGTGCAACCGTCGCAAGGCAGGCGCGCCTTTCAAGTAATTGAAAGGATTCGGAGGGGATACCCGGAGTGGGTCGAGCTGCAGTTCCTCCAGTATCGGAAGTCGTCCCTCCAAGCCTGAGAAACAGATGCCGTCAATGTCGCAGAAAATGGTGAGTGATGCCCACCGACGCGAGTGACTAGCAAGCAGATGGAAGATGCGGGGATGGAGAGGGATGTTTCCGTTGCTTGTGATTTGTAGTATCAAGGGTAGGTCGCGGCCACGCCTCAGGGTGGAAGCTAGTAGTGCCACGGTTATGTCGAGACATGACGAGGTTCGCCACAAGACGCAATTGAGATCGATCTTCGTCCAAAATGTTGGAGTCTCAAGAACGGTAGTATGCCATCGAGAGCAGACTTGGGATAATGTCAATAAACGGAGGTTCGCAAGGTGTTCGAGCTCGTTACGGAAGTTGGGCGCCTTAAAGATAGATTTATAGGCAAATGGGTCGGCGTGGAACAGAAAAATGAAGATGAGGGTTTCCGTGGGAAGCCGGTGGATACGCGTGTCGATTGTCGTGCAAGACGGCATTTTGTTGGAGAGGGGCACATTCATGTCTTACGCAGATTATATATGGCGAGCAAGGCACAAGCAAGGCAGTGCACTGGTTTCAAATGTGACAGTGTGACTCCGACTCCGACACGGCAGATACCGCAGATCTAGATGCCGCCGTCGTGGCAATTTGGGAACCATCGACGTCTCGATGCAATCTCAATGTTCAAAAAGGTAATCACAGCTCTCTGCCCCGTGCATCGCATTCGACAATTTTGAGTTGAGTAATATATCTCAATCGAAATACACACGGCCTAGTCAGAAAGTCTCACCCCCTGAGTATATATTGCGGCTAGTGAGGCCCCGACCTTCTCTCTCTCTCTCTCCTCACCCTTCCACTTCCGTCCTTGCCTCACTCTCCTCAGTCGGTCCGTCAAAATGGCATGGAACCGTGACGGACGAAAACAGGACGACGCCGCGTCCTCGCAGGGGACCGCATCAAATTAAGGCTCCAACCCTTTTGTTTTCCGTGTACGGATCCGGGCACAACACACGGAAATGGTTACAAAATGTTGTAAAACCGTTCAAAACAGTTTAGACACGGTATTTACAGCTGTTTTCAAAAATAATGACACTCTGTCACGTTCCGGATGTTGCAAAAAATAGAAAGAGGAAACAAACTGGGGAGGAGAAGAAACAAATCGGATGAAATTCCAGAATACCCCTATACTGGGTCCCCAGGTAGTATATGGGCCCAGGAGACCAATTCTCGAAGGATTATGGCCAGGGTTGAGCTGAACGTCACTATTGCATGGGTAGAACAATGGGGATCATCGGCCGTCGTACACCGCCACCACTTTATTTATTCACCCCATAAAAACCGACTTAATAGAAGGAGAAGAAAAACTGGACCTTCATTGGCCCTAACAAACCTGATGTCCCAGATTCTTTTTTGTGCAAGTTTTCCCGTTCTCTTTCCCGCAGCCATGAAATCGGGATAGACCAAGTCCGGCACTTACATACATTCGAAAGCCCGGCACATGCACCTGATGGGCGGCACATTCGGGGCTGCAGGCGGCACATTTCCCGAATGTGCCGCCCCTGAGTGCATGGCCGGCACGTTCAGTTGGCCGCCGTTTCAGTTCAACGACGGCACATTCGTGCCATCAATTTAGAATTGATCCCTCCTGCACTGCCACTTTACCAGGCGCCAAGGGCAAGTAAATGTGCAATAAATATACTAAAGCAGATTGAACACGATTCATTACAGTCTAACAGGTATGGACTGGTAAAAAATCCACTGATCATTACTGTGGAAATTGGAATTAGCGTCGGCTGCATCCGCAGAAGAATTTAGCTCACCTTTTTAACTTTCGTCAACTTGCGCACTTCAATCGCCTCCTCGGCATTGCGTTTACGTGCCGTTGGCGCTCTGGAGCACGCCGAAGTCTCAGGCAGAATGTTTCTCACATCAACTTGGGGCTCTCGGCGACTCCGAGCCTTAGCGGCAATCGCCGCGGAAGAAACATTGGCGGCGATGGCGGGGAATCTACCGGTTTGGGGGTTGATGGTCGCATATTCGGGGCCGCTGAGATCAATGACGACAGCGGTGTTCTCAGAATCATGAATGTATGAGGGCAATGATAATTCGAGGTCGGTCCGACCCAGTCTGTCGAACGCTCCCACACTCCGGGACTATCCGGGCTTTGGCGGGTAGGCAGCAAACCCGATGTGAACTCGACCTCGATCGAATCTAAACCCGACTCGTCTGACACTCGAGGCGGACTGGGCCAGAACTTTGTCCCGCTTGGCCTTGGCAGTAGCGCACGACCTCTTGTTCTCGTGTGTTTTCACCAGGTCAATTACGCCTGCAGGCCCATATCGGAGCCGAGTCTCACACTCAGGACAAGTCGCTACTCCCGGCTCATGTGCATCCTTTTTCCACCTGATATCCAATTCTGCAGTCTATTTATCACGTCAGAGAAACGTAAGTTCTAGATCCAGACGGCGCGACTTACGGAAAGTTCCTGTGCGGCGGCAATGTCGTTGCGAGAGCACAACGAAATTTTCATCAAATTTACATGTGATTTTCAAAGTATTTGTACGGAAGGCACTGCCAAATACTGGACGATCTTCATGTTCCGAGCGTAACTCGACTAAGGGCATGCAGGAATTTGTTTGGCCAGTCCTAATATCCTCAAATACCGCCATGGGGCCTTTCCCCAGCCTAAAAATAAATGCCTCCCGGATTTTTTTTTTCGGCCTAACGGCCGACCCAACCAACCAGCCCCCGGTCCGGCAATCACAGATCGGTTATGGGGTAAAACCGTTCACAAGAACGAGACCTAATAGATTAGGACTCGTAAATTTACCGGGTTCTCCTCAAAAAGGTACGAGGCTCAATCTGAACGGTGGTTCTTTGTATTCTTAACTACCCTGGGTAAGACGCCCAAGCGGCGCTGGTATTAATCTAGCCGAGACCTTTCAAACCTGTCCGCTTTTGTGGCACCGAATCCCTGTAGTTCTGTATCGAAAACACAGAGTCTTGATCTTGTCCACCGGTTTGCTAGATGTTAGTCGGACTCACGCTTGGGCCGATGCTGGCAGCTGCCATGTTTTCTCCCTCGAGCGCTAGCCCTCTGTCTATTTCTGCCTGACAGTCTATTTCCGCCTGAAATACCTAATGATTCTAGCGGATTTCAGCCTGGCATATGAAAAGGCCACCCTACCTCAGCCTTACTCGTTCCGCGACCCGTGGCCAAAATCACATCTTTCTCGGTTCTTTCCGGAGTTCTTCCCCATTTTGGCACCGAATCTTCACTCTCGTGTCTGGCGCGGACGACACACACTCCTGATCCTTTTCTTTCGGTACTATATGTCATGATAGAACACATCGGGCAATAATTCGCTGCGCTGTCGTAATGGCGAAACAAGGTATAAGCCCACGTTTCCCGGACACATCGAACGCCACTAGTGCCCAACATAAGTAAGATCGCCTCTATATCAAAGTACTCCCAGCCCTTTCCCCGAGCCAGTGCTGCAATTGAAAGGTATACTCCACCTAGGTAAACTCAGACTATGGCCGGATGTTTTTCATGTTTGTTTTCTCGGGGCGCAAAAATCGACTCCGGACCCCTTCCGCTGAGTAGCGCCACCAGCGTATGATTTAATCCTCTTTTCATCGTACAGTTCTCTGACTATTTTATAGCGATCTTCATATGAGGACGAGAAAGGCGTGCCGACCGCCACAGAGTACACGATCAGGGCGAGCAAGGAAGCGGCCGAAGCACTAGGAAGCGTGGCCAGTGTCTTGCCGGTGCCAGGTCTGTCGGAGTTCGTGATGGTCGCAATCAAGGTCATCGAAGCTTGTGAGGCAAGTCTCACCTTCCGAATACGTTTCCCCGGGGCTCACGTAGAACAGACTGCAACCGCCATCGAAGAGAGTGTCAAGGCCGTTCAAAGGCGTGTCCACCGGCTTATGCTCAGAATTAAGGATGCTATCCCAGCAGGCGGTAGCGCCTCGAAAGACCTGCAGACTAGCCTCAAGCATCTTCAATCGTCCGTTTAACTTTAATTTCTAGTCCGCCTGTGTTGAACTCTGCCCTAGCATTCTCGACGAGATCAGACAGAATTTGGACAAAATCAAACAGCAGAAGCGATGGCTTTTAATCGTTTTCGGCGACCTAAATAAAGGAAAAGTCAACAACTGTGTCGCGCTTTTGGATGTGGCTTTGCAAGAGTTCCATGTACGTTTCTCCTACTTTGTTGGTGTGCGTACCGACTTTGCTATAGGTTGCACACGAAATTCGTACCGAGATTCGCACCGAGGAAATTCTTTCTACGATCAGATTGAACGGATCTGCAGCAGCGGAGCAGCTTGTTAATGTAACCGAGGCTCTTGTTCAAATCGAGAAAAAGGTCGACGATATCAAGAAACCTCATACCGCACCGACAGCATTGCAAGATATCCCTCCAAGGCGGGAAATATTCAATCGGGCGCCAGTCCGCTGTCCGCGAAATAGCTTCCCTCCTCGCCGCCGAAGCTACTTCCCGAGTGTGCATAACCGGGCCGGGAGGGATGGGGAAAACCAGCCTAGCACTAGCCGTCATGGAGAGCGCCGTCGTGAAAGACACATTTCGGAAGGAGCACCAGTTCTGGGTTCCTTGCGTAGAAGCCAAGTCGGCCGATCTTCTCCGCCGCATCCTTACGCCCAGCTTCGCATCACGGCAGATTCATATGATACTCTCGAACCTCTCGTCATGGAGCTCGACGCCTCGAAGGATAGAAGGGTGTTTGCTTCTCGACAATTTTCGAAACCCCGTGGCTCTCCCGTGATCAGGACAAAGTCCGCGATATCCTTTTTTCGACTTGCTAAACTTCCGCATATCGCTCTCCTGGTCACCATGACCTCGGCCTTCCCTCCCTCTGACGATATCAAATGGCATCACGAAAAACTGCCTTCATTGGATCCAATTGCGGCCATCGCCGCTTTTTAAAACAATATATCCGGGCGTAACTGATGATGGCCGAAGCTTTGATGAGCTCTTGGATGCCATTGACCGCATCCCATTGGCCATAGTTCTCATGGCCAATGCCGGAAAGCGTTTGCGACTCTCCCCTGCATATTTGCTAGACCAGTGGAGGAAAACCGGCACAGCAATGATATCAAATATGGACCGTACGATCAGCATGTCGGTGAATCGCGAATTCGTAGCCTCCAATCCGAGGCATTCCATACTTCTCGCCGTCCTTTCCATGCTTCCGGCGGGGACAACTGGCAGTAACCTGGCGTGGTGGACACCGACCTTGTCTTCACATGTCAACGCTATCGATATTCTCCTGACCACAGCATTGGTTGAACAGAGTGACGAGGTTTTCGAGACTTCCCGCATCTTTGTTCGTCCCACCATTCAATCGTATATGGCGCGGCAAAATCGCATCCCGACCGAACTCCGACAGCAGGTAGAGGACACCTGTTATCAATATGTCCTTGTGTACAAGTCTAGTCCCGATGACGCCAAATTCAAGGGCGATGTGCTTGCCCTGAGGAGAGAGCAGACGAATATCCAAAGTCTTCTCATGCAGGTCGACGCTCAGACTTTACGCCCACATGCGCTCGACGCTCTCATTGCCTTTAGCCTCTACCAATGCAGGACTAAACCCAGCACGGTGGTCGGCCTCCACGCACTGAAGGTGGCGCGCGCTGCCCAAAGCATGCTCCAGATTGCAGAAGCTCACCAATGTCTGGGAAAGATATTCTTGCGCCTGAATGATTATGAAGAGGCTGGTCGACATTTTCAAAAGGCGTGTCGCGGCTTTAAACCTTACCCGATGGACCAGACCGCCACCGTGTAGGCGAATGTTCAATCGACCTAGCGGAAACTTGGATGTTCATGTCCAAAAAACCCAAGCGACATTCGTGATATTGTTCTCGAGGCGAAGGCCGACCTCTCCTACGATGAGAGCGATAGATATCATGTCGCTCGTGGTTTGCTCGGACTGGGAGCTTTCCGTTTTTGGTATGACCATAAAGACTCGGAGGTTCTCGAGGCTCTTGCTCCTGCGAAAGAGATATTCGAGGATATGGAATGTCCAGCCAGCACCTCCGAATGTCTTTATCTAATGGCCCGGATATACACCCGGCGCCAAGACTATGCACAAGCGCTCCCCATCGCAAAACATGCATTGGCCACGCGGAACGGGCTGGGATGAATTCAGAATCGGCGAAAACCCTGCAGATCGTCGCGGCCAACCTGATATGTTTGGGATCGCATGACGAAGCTCTAGGAATCACAGCGCTGGCCCTTGCAACAACCCAGTCCCTGGGTTCCCCCCTTGGCATTGCTCAGACTTTGGAGCTGCTCGCCTATAACTGCGCAGCCAAGTTGGATATTTCGGGAGCACGAGCTGCGTATGAAGGCGCGCAGGCACGATTCAACAATGTTACATCTATGTTAGGGGAGGTGGGCGGGACCCGCTGCGCCGACAACCTCCAGATACTTAACGAGATGAACAACGTCGATGGAACTGCCTTCTCCGCATTGGCGAAGTCACATTTATTATGGCCTACGAGTACCTTGTAAAATTATATATGTATGTAAGAAAAATAAAGTCGATTGTACTCTTGAACTTCAAGTTGGCTTGTATGCCACTGCAACTACGTGCGCATGGCGGTAAGAGTCCATGTACCGCTGCGCAGCCTGGTGTAATAATGTCTGATGTTCCTCCCAGTTCTATGCTATCCACAGTTAATGAAAGATCAACAAAGCTTGACACGTGCATTCCACCGGGTGAAGGGCAGGTTTGCCGGCATTGTACCGTGCTGAGGCTGAAATGCGGCAGATCCTTTGAGGGACCTTACTGGACAAAATTCTCAGTTATGCCGGTAGGGGTCGAGATCTCGAGATCTCGACGTGGACATCAAATTTCCTTCTGACTGACAAAAAATCGTATTTGGAGATCTTTGGAGATCTTCAGAGATCTCGTCAACTACTTGTATCATCCCGATAATGTATCCAGGGCAAGTCTCGAGAAATCAACCATCTCCTGATCCTCATCCAGGTTTTAGTCGTAAGATCTCGAGTGATCTCGAAGTTCTACCATCCCTGTTTCCCACGGTTCCTAGCTTAATGCTGCTTCCTTGTGGATCCCACGTTGGATCACTGTGTCTTCTTTCCAGTTAAAGGTTTAGGCATCAACCATTTCCATTGCTGATGATACTACTGTGCAAACAGGCAAACCTCCCTGAATGCAACAGCACAAGCAGCAGCGAGTACATTGTGTGCACACAGTTAGAGGAACAGACATGGTGACGTAGGAGACAGAAAGGTTGAGATCGAATTTGTTAAGTTCATAGTAGTATATACGGCGACGCGTCGATGATCTGTGTGCGCATCAGGGATGATGCGTGCACATGTAAGCCTTAACACACCTAGACTTCCTTCCCCCCTCTTGGTAGTACGTGTGTTCTATGTACTGGTACGTGACTTTTAGCGTGCATAGGTTATGATGTCATACGTAGTAAACCGGCAGTTCTAATTGTGGGACTGCATCAGTATAATATATCCTCCTCCTCCTCCTCCTCCATGTGCAGGAGGCCACTGTTTGAAATTCCGAAAGATGAGATCCCTGGAGATCTCGAGACATAATTTGCAAAGCTGACAATTAGAGATTTGTCGAGATCTCGAACAAAGTCAAGATCTCCAAAGACCTTGAAAATGCTCGAGATCTCGACCCTGACTCGGGATCTCTGAAGATCTCGAGCAAAAAATTGAAGTCTCTGAAGATCTCTAGAGATCTCGAGGGATCTCGAGGATTCTCTGGAGATCTTCAGAGATCTCGTGCATTTCCACTACCTTGAATACTTTTGTCCCGTATGGGCCTTCATACTAGATCCCGAACTTGCCGACTTGCGACAATTTATTGTTTGGAGTAAACCCGGGTTCCAAGGGTAAGGAGGTTTTTCGGAGGCCTCTGTGCCCGACGAACCGCTCCGGCCGGGTCCTGGCACCGACAACCCGCGCTCTCCATACCGACGTCGGCGCCACCGCGCCGCCAACACTTTCTTCCGACTTCGGACTCCGCTCGCGATCGAGCCACGCTCACCGCCACCGGGATCTCGGCCCCGAGGTCTTTGTTTCACTGCAATTATTTTAGCGGAGGGTGAGACAAGGACGGTACCACTCGGGACCGATGTCTCGCACTCGAGCCTCGCCCCTCTTTCACCATGAGCTCCGCTCCCAGTCTCCTCGAGCCGTGCTCCCTCCTTTCTTCGAGCTCCGCTTGCGATTTCTTTTCACCCACCCACCACTCCCTCTCTCCAAATGTTTGGAACAGGCACTTGGATCAGTAAGGACTATTACTTAGATGTACAATACTTACATTAGCCCACGGCCCGGGGCTTGTCACCAAATTTATTGTCGGCCGCATTTGCGGTTGTCATTGCCCTACCTAGGTTTCGACAACGCAGTAGAGGCCTTGTTCAATGGCTCAGTACGAGTGGCACACCTGACCATAATTCCCAAGACTTTGATGGTCTGGTAAGCTAGTCCAAATCCAATTATGTACACTCATCTGCCGCTCAGGCAGGTTGGAGATCCGGAAGATCGAGTCCAAAAATACATACCTTGCATTGCCCAGAAACCTCTTCGGGATGGACTCCTCGATCACGAACAACATCTCACGGCGAGACCTATTCAACAAAGATATGATCAGCACTCATCAGAAAATAGAAAATAAAAGGAGAAATAAGTACCGCAAAAATGTAGAGCTAGTGGGAAAGCAACGAAAAGGGAGGGCGGAATGGCAGTAAGGCACAGACAAGGCGATGGCAATAAATATGTGCTGTGAAGACGGCATGATACAGTGAAGATTTGATTGAAACATTCGTGGTCGAATAAGACTCAGTATAAATTGAACCCGCGGGGTCCTATTTCGGGACGTGCCGGGTTGTAGCTACTTATACATCCGGTCTCGATAATGTACTTTCACTACATCACTACACAACAACCATTGATAAGGCATGTAACCTCTCTCGGCGAGGCCGTAGATCCTCGGCTTTCGTGCAGCAGCAAATAATAATAAGGGTGTACTAACTCTTCCTGTGCGGTATTGGATAACCAACCACCCTGTTTGCAGCTACACTGCCCACAAAGCCCCATGTGTCTGGACCAAATACATTGCAGCATGGCCGGTCTTGGTTGCGGCAGGACTGACAGATGATAACCCAGTGGGACTTGGTTCTAGTTCTCTCCTCCCCGTTATCCACCAGCATTGACAGATCGAGGTCAGCACCGAGAGTTTTGGGAGCATGGGACCAAACAAAAATGTCTGTTACCCAACGTTGGAAGGCGCAAGCACCAGATGACCGCGTCAATGAAATGGTACTACGGGCAAACCTGGGCCTTGTAGGATAGCAGTCAGCACTCCGCACGGCGTCAGATCATAGCATATGGCATGGGCAACGATGAGAATCGCTGACTATCAGTGCACGGCATGATGGTTCGATATCGCACACACAAAGCAGAGGAGTGTGTCTCTGAAGAATCAAAATTCAAGCCTTCCGTGATCGGGGGACGGACAGTTTCCCCAACCTACGAAAGGTTATACGTTCCAAGACGGTGAAGTTAGACTGGGAGTGGCAGACATTGATCAGCGGTCTGACCGGGAAAGAAGTGAGGGTGGATGTGGTCATAGCAAACCCTTGTACATAATTTCAAAGACAAATTGTCACCTGAAGAAGTATCAACTGGTGTGTATGAAGTATCGGAGTACAACCTACTCGTATGACGAAATTTGGAGCCGGAAGTGATGGGTTATACCATCGGCGGTCATCCAAAATGTACGAGAGATTTAAGCAGGGTTTCTGGAGCGAGCCACCAGCATCAGCGGACGCAAGGTTGAACTGGTACTCGGGCGCTCAAAAGTTAGGCGCTGGCACTGGCAGAAACGCGGCGTCAGCGTTGGTCTACAGGGGAAAAGAATCATGATGCTCGTGGCGACCGGATATCATAGTCTTCGAGGAAATAGTCAGCGGAAAGCCGTAGCAAAACCTGGATTCTTCCCCTGCTGGGTATCGTCCCGGGGGTACTCGAGGGGTACTGCGGAAGATAAACGTCAGTATCGCAAAAAAAGAACAGCTATCGCAATAAGGAAAAAGAGCCGCTAAGTCCGTGACAGGATGATACTGGCCAGAGCAAAAATTTCCAGTCCCAGATAACCGTAGACTCGTAAATGCCGCACCACCGCGGTTGACACTGACCACATAGGCCGCCAGTGCAAACGGGAGGCATTTAAAGCGCCGACATGTATACGCATCAGAGCCTCTGCAGCAAGCCACGGGCGTCGGAAAACGCAACGTAGTTCCGAAGGACGACGGCGCTTAATTAGGCGCCGGCCCCATAACAGCCACCTCGCAAAACCACACATCCAATGCAGGAGAGGCCAAACAGGATATCGTGACCAAGGATGATAACGAAACTGGGACGCACCTTAGTGCCATCCTGCACATTTGATTTGCAAATGGTCCTCAAGGCCGTCGACGAGACGTGGCGTCAGATTGGTATACAACAACAGAGAGAAAGAAAGGAAAATAAGCCGGGTCGGGCTCAAAAGAGCTGCTTGCGACCAGGGATTGCTCAGCGTCTGCGAGGGAATCGCTAGCGGCAAAACATTCGAATCTTGATTCGAATACTACAACATGCGAGGCACGAGCACTAATAAGTAATGTTGTAGCGTCTGTCTATGAGAGACTGATTCGAATACACAAGCTCGTGTTCGGCAAGTTCCTGGATTTTCCAACGCACCTGAGAGTGAGATTCAAGAAAGAAAAAGGCTTGGGTCAGGATGGGAGGAAAATGCACAGATAAATTAGGCCCCGAGCTAGGGACCGCATCTAGACCGCGCTGAGTACTTCGGTAGTGGCTTGGTGGCAGGAAGAGAGGATGATCACGCGTCACTGATGTTACGGCCGTGATTTGCCCTTCCCCGAACCATCTCGGCTCAAGTGCTCAAGGCTAGACTGCTTCATTGATTTTGAACCATGTAGCGCGGTTTCTCCGGATGATCCCGCAAATTGGCTGGTTCCGTTCCATGCCTTCTTCGACTGGTTTGGTCCTAGGGTTCCGGTGCTTGAGTACTACTCAGCTCGATCCGTCCCCAAGTGTAAATCCTTCCTGGCACCGGCTTTTTCCCCTTTATTTTCTGTACTTGCGGTAATTGATCGACCATTCTCTGTCGACCCAAAACGAGGACCTCCAGACCCAGGCGGAGCGCGCTGGATTTTCCAGGGTGCTGGACAACCTACTCTACTCCGTAAATCAACACAGGCGAATACTTCGCCGAAAGTTAGGTCTTCACCAAGATCGTCCAGGAACCTCAAGCTTACCGTCGCTATTTTGAACACGCCGAAGTAGCCAGTGACATATGGTGAGACAAGCTCTTGCGTTGACTCGCACCATTTACATCTCATGCTGACCTTAACTCCGACTATTTCAGACTAATGATTGGCCACGCCCGTGAATTCAGTACCAGGAGCAATGGCGACAGATATCTGAGGTCGGGGTTGCTCCTTCTAACAATAGCGAGTCTGTCCACGGATTGCAGATTTGAGGCGATTCCGAAGAGCCAGAATCACTGTGTCGGTGACGTGGCTCAGTCCCGGTCGTCCTGTAAGCTCTCTTCCATTCACAGATGCGTGTCAACTCACTAGCCTCGCCATCAATGGCGTTTACTTGCGTCGGCTAGCCTATGGTAAAGCATTTCTGCACCGTGGATCGCTGATTCGACAACTATACGGCCTAAGCCTAAGCTCATAACTGTGAGGAAGCCGCCCTCGAGACAATGGGGAGTGTGAATATCATTCAGCATTGGGCGGAGATAGATCACTGCACATGCTGCGCTTCGTCAGGAGTAGGCGTAAAGGAAAAGTCAGCCCAGGCGCTCGCTTGCTTTGGCCTCGAGAAAACCGGCGCGCAGATGCGCTGAGGGCGCGAGCCCACGCGTTGCTCAGCAGCTCTCAAAATGACTGGGAATGTCATCTGCCCAATGTCATCTGCCCGAGATGTGCGAGCAGATCTACCGGCGGTTTTCCATCACACCTCTCCAAATTCAGGCTGCCTGCTCGGATGATTCTCCGGCTGAGACGGGCCCTTGCTTTCGTACTCGGGGACGTCTCCATAATCGCTTGGCGCTACCCTGAACATGTTCCGCCGGGTGGTTCGGATCCTCTCATAATCACTGACCCATTTTAGCGCAGACTGCGTATTCATACAGTACTTGGTCATATCATGACGTACAAGTTTCAATACGCACACGGTTTTCTCAATATTACGCCCAGATCGATCACCTCGCCCGCGCCACTAAACATCTCCCTTATTACCTGCACGCAGTTCATACAGCACTCGGCAGCGCGCCGCATGTTCAGGTGGAAGGTTGGACCATCTTGAGCGTCCAAGGCGAAGAGCCACCAAGCCTGAGGGTTTCCTGTCCTACATGTCTGGGCGACCTAGAGTGCCACTGAATAGCAGAGTCACTGCTTTTCTCGTGCGGCCCTTGTTCTTGGGGCGACCCTGGTCGACAGACACCTCAGCCCAGTCACGTTTGAGGGTAAAATGACGTACTGGAGTAAAGCCGTGGGTTCGGCGCAATGCCTGAGCCTCTGCCCGTCCCGCCGTTCGCCGACAGTGGTTTGCGCTGGAAAACGACGTCTGGATGCGCTTGCCGAATTTCGAGCTCTCGAAAGCGCCTTAGCCGCTCCTTCTCAGCGGACCCTGGTAGCTCCGCAATGGTGCTGCCGAGTGACAAGGCGTCGCCTCTCCAGTGAAGGCGACGTTTATCATCATTGGGAGGGGCTTTGAACCGAGCGCGGACAGGATATGGGTGATCCTCGCGTACGCA
>JARJLF010002817.1:0-28356 GCA_029378395.1 Mycena leptocephala | reverse complement strand
TCCCCAGTGCCCGCCACGCTGCATTTGCCACTTCGCATGGCGAGGCTATGCGCAGCGTCGGGTTTTTGGCTGCCGTACTTTGCCGCCCTATCGCACCGCTGAACTTTCGGCGCTGTGGAGTGACGCGGCACTCACTGTACTTACGTGCAGCGCGTATATAGTGCACCAATCATCCGTGTCCGGCTACCTGCTTTGGCCGCCGATAGTCCTGTTCCTGTTCTTGTTCCAACTTCTATTTTACACCGCCTATCTCTTTCCTTCCCCTCCTCCCGATAACATGCTCTTATTATGACGCAAATGCGTAAATCATTGCGTTCTTTCGCCTATTCGACTTCAAAATACGTGGGCCTTAAACACTTAACTTACAGGATGACTGTATTTTTCCTATGTAACGTTAGCTTAGGAATTATGTTTTATGTACTTGTTCAATCAAAAGTTGTCTTGGGGGTCATAATCTGCCAAGTGGCTGTCAAGCATGTTTTGATGGCAACCAAAAAGCTCAATTCTTGAGCTGTTGTGGTGCTCCCAGAGTGTGGTGAGACGGAGGGAGCATATTTTAACGTTTCTTGAGCTGTTTGAGTGGTAATTGTACCGAAATTTTGATTCTGAAATTTTGAACACAGATTGAGTCGAAAGGCACTCTTGTGCTATACTGCGTTTGTGCCTACCGACACATACTGTTCGTGGAGCTCTTTATTCTCATATAGATTTTCACAATTGAACTTATTTTCGCGTTTGGCTAGTCTCCTAGACCTTAAGTATGATGTTAGAACAAGGATACGAGCCACGGCGCTGTCAAGCTCGCGGCGAATCCGAGACTGGTGCGAAAGGCGGTTTTGGCGAGTCGATTCGTGGTGTACCGATAATCTGCGAGAGAATACGCCACGGTGATTCGGTTGGCGTCATCGAGGTTTGACTCCCTCAATATATCCTCCGCGAGATCCGCTGACTTTTTTTAGCTGCGAAGACAGCTCGTTCCAAAGCCGAGGACTCTGAAGCAGGCGGAATACGATCATCTTCAGGAAACGGAGATGATGTGCGAGCGCAAGGTTATCCCGCTGGAATTCCTTCGCAGATTGCGCCGTATCCTTCAGCACCTCGCTGAGACTCGTGAGTGCTGATTCTCGTTGCTGCAACAGCGTATATGTGCGCTGAAGTTGAATAGCCCCGACTATCGCGATGGTACCGCTCAGCACGTCGATGAAAAGGCCCCCGAAAAACACTGCGTTGCATGCGATTTGCAGGTTCGTGTCCTGTTTATCGGGGAGAAGCTGATTGCTTGGGCTTGTACCCCAGCGAGGAAGGTGGCCTACATTATAAAGGTTAGCCCGAATACGTTAAAGTGAGGAACCCGCACAATGATGGCAAGCGAGTTCAGGTTCGTGTCATCAACTGTAGCGACTCCGTCTGACGAATCGACCGCATCCAATCCCATTTTGTACCCCGGGTTGAGACAGTGTTGGCCATGAATGCCTCCAAAGGCACCAGCTGGTTGTTCGGGGTACTCTGCGGTCGGACATTGCAGGACATATGTGAACGTCGGGATGGACGATGAAGGGTCTGGAGTTGGAGACTGACCTGTACCGCGTGGTCAGATTATAATTAGTGCGGTGCGTCCAAGGTTGTTGAAGCTGTGTTGCTGTCAATGTGCGCTGATTGTGCGTGGCTTTCCCCCAAAGCCCACTGTATCCGTAGCCACAGTGCTACCGCGGAAGTTTCAAGGCCAGATACGTCTGCCATTTGGCTCAGACGCTTACCTCCTGGAAAGAGGATATTCCGGGCCTTTCTTTGCATTTCACAGGGGTATATATTGTGTACGTACTGCATCGCGCGACGTAATATTACTTCTCGCGAGGCTGTGCCGCGTGCACTGCGTGAGGCTGTAGAAGTGGGTACTTTAAGTTTGTGCCGTCCACCGTTCTTTCGGACTTCAAATTACTCCTCCCTTCCAGATGCCCACGAATACGATGAGTGGTTGCAGAAATGGGATGAAATGTTCCAATATACCTGCCAGTGGCTTCCGGTATATCCCACATATCGCAACACTGTCCGTGGAATAGAGCCTGCGACAGGCCCACCGGATTCTGAGCTCTCCGCGATGGCAGATCTACGGGTACTTTTGGGGTCGGATTCGTTATCGGACCTGCTTGAAAAGATATACCAGCACTACGACGGTACGCCAGTATTCTCCTGCGCATGAGCATGCCATTCTGAGCCGCAACGACAAGCTGGTCACACAGACGCACTTTTTCGTGTCTCCCGGGAACTCGATGAGGAGCGAGCTTGGCGGTTAAAACAGATTTTGCAACATTATGAAGGTGGGCCACTCGTCCTGAAAACACCGCCACTCATTTCACACCTCCGTGTAGTACCGTTCTTCGAAGGACCGTTGTTGAGCCGGATTGCGAGAAACAGGCATGTGCTGCCGGGAAGGCAGGCATCAGGCGCATATCCAGGGCCTGTTATCGACTGGGTGCCAACATCGATGTCGATAAACTTGCACGCCACGGTACGTCGTGAACTGAAATGTGTTGTGGTACTAACTTGAGCTTCAGATATCGGTAATGCTCATCTTCCGCCATATACTGGCACCCGCTAATCATGGTTCAGTCCTCGCTGCTGAAATGGTAGATCTCAAAGCCTGTTGCCAACGGCTCGATTATCTTGTCCGAACGGGGCGCGCCTGCCCCTCAACCGGGCCCGAATAGAAAAACTGGTTGCTAACATCAAGATGTCCCTTAAATCGGGGGATATAGAGGCTCTGCAGAATCGAAGCGACTTCTCAGACTCATATCTCAAATTTTGTGAATTGACTCTCATGGGCGAAGATACAGCGGCGACGATCCGGGACCTACGTAAATTCGCGAAGGATGAACTTGATTCGGCATGTTGCCGATTGGCCGAATTCAAGGCACTGCGGAAGCAGTATGAGGACGGGGGACGGCGTGAGCTCGCCGTCTTCATGCAGAAAAACGCCAAAGCCGGTGAATATCCAACGTAGTTTCCTTTCCGTTTATGCTGATGGACAAATTCAAGCGAGGAGGACTGCATTCGAGGAAGGCGTGGCCTCGGCAGAGGAAAGCCAACAGATTTATGACGAACTGGAGAAGATCGACCGAGGTCTGGCCAAAATCGGGGAGACTCTGAAGGAATCCAAGGAATTTGGGAGGGAGTAGACCGGAAACTCTCGCCGACGCCTGCAAGTCAACAAACGAAGGATCCACCAGACGGGATAACGACCGGTCCAGAGGTAAGTCATATGCTTTCATAGGATACTATAATGATAACACCCGTGCCAGGAACTGTGCATTGAACGCCATGCCGAGAAGATTCATGCCGGGCTTCAGACCGTCCACAGCGCCGCTCAGCACTGCTCAAAGTCCAAAAGATACGCAAAGCCGGCGATAAAATTGTTGGCAATGCTGCAACCTTGATCAAGAACTGTACCGACGTCGTCAAACTCAAACGTCTGCCGAAATCCATATTCGCAATCCGGTCTGCGATCGAAAGAGCGGCCGCAAGGCTCTCTCGTCGTTGAAGAAGGGCCTCGGGCAACTTGTGACCGGATACGAGAAGCTTTCGCTCCGGTTCACGAAGTACGCCGAGATGATCTACTTGCTCGTCTGGTTTGCAGGATCCACCGCTACTGATAAATTGCTGAGTAGGTAGTTATTTGATAAGTGCAGACCTCCGAGCTGACAATATTCCATAGTGGATAAACCTGAGTACGTTCAAGTGACTCAGGCAGAGCTGATATCCAAGGGACTCTTTACCGCCTCTTATTCTTCTTATGCGCTCCCCTTTGAGATTGTCTTCACGAGCCTTGATCGTCAGCTTCACGAGATGCCGGAAACTTTGGACGGAAGTTGTGGTGAGGGTGGATGGACTTGGTACGCAGGAGCTTTCTTAATTTTTACCCGAGGACATTCATCGTGTATTTTCTCTTTTGTACCTACTACTTTCTGATAGATTCACTACCGCATGGCCAACTTTCCTTTCTCTCGATTCCTCGGATAAATTATAGCGAAGGAGAACCGTGCTGAATTGTAATTCAATTGCGGTTCAGTCGGTGTTTAAAGAGATTAAAATCAAACAAAGTTCTGTTGCGCAGGGCATTGAGCACGAGTACGCACCCAGGCGGATATCGGGAGCAATGAAAGAGCTTCGAGGCTCAGTGATCGATGCCCAGTTTACTAGCCGAGAAAACCGGGGAGACGGAAACAAGCACCAGCGGCAAGTAGGTATGGTCCGTGGAGTTGGTTAACGGTCACATGTATTTGGAGGTCGCAGAGGATGTGGACAGACCTGATGCTGATCAGTCCAGTATTAATTTCACCGTTCTTCCACGGTTCGTTTTCGTTTTTTGATCCAAAGACAAAGAGCCCGAGAGAAAAGAAAGAGTCGATCCTCGAGACTGGATGCATGGGATTCGATGCGATGCGAAGGACGAGTACTAGTGTTGGCCCGGCTGCAAAGATGGCGATGGTGCGAACGCGAACCGGAAGGAGAACACCAGAGAACGACACGCGCACCCGAGTCAGCTCGACTGAAAAAAAAATACGGAGAGAATCAAGAAGACAAGGAGAGACGTACTCATCGAAGTAACGCTGCCTAGGTCGCGAAGTGGACTTTTATTACTTGGGATGATTGATGTGAGTGAGAAGCCAGTGAGTGCACTGCAGAAGCGCACGTACAGATTTCGGCGGCTCGATCTTCCACTGTGGATGGATATGCGAGTCGACTGTGTTGATTTTCGATGGCTAGGTATGACCTGCCTCGGTTCTACAATGCAGGAGGTTGAGTACGGCTTTGAACCTCCAGCAGCGCGCGGCGCGGGAATTTCAGGACCGATCAGCTAAGCTGGAGAGAGGAGTCGGTCATACAGCCGGAGTGATTACCCACGATCCGGAAGCGCCACCGGATGGCGGATAATAATTCGGAGTCGATGATTGTTGTGCGCGAGGCGTCAGTTGGAGAACCGCAATCAGACAGGATTATGGTGATGTTGAAATGCAGGCAGACCCACAAGGTGGAAGGTAGACCAGAGACCTAGCGCAGTGAATAACATCGGAGTGGGAACGGGCCGAGACCGATGGCGATGGGTAACTATGGAGTCTTTGAGTTCGAATTTCGTAGCCACGGACGGCGAAATGGAGCAGTCATAGAGCCTCGATCTTGGGGTTCTCGGAAGTATCCCGAGACCGAGACCGGAGAACAGAGAGGATAACAACGTCAAATTTGCGGCTATGTCGTCCCCTGGCTAGATGGCCGCGGAATGCAGTGATTCGTTTGCGGAAAGATGGTACGGGCGCTATAATGCCCGCATAATATGTGTTGGCTTATTCGGAGTGGGCAGGTCAATTCTTGTCTCGACGTCCGCAAAAATCCCGCTCCGTAGGGTACGAGTTCTTCAAAAGAAATTGGGGATGTTTTAAAGTTGGCCATGGCAACCATGTTGCATTAAAGCGCCGATTGCGTGAGGTGTCGTTACAACATGTCGGCACTCGAGCCTTCATGCCCTCAAATCCGGGAAAGCCATACAAGTTTGGAAACAGCGCTGTACGTGGGTGGGGAGACATGTCCCACCAACCTGGTGCATAAATAACGGCCGGAACCGAATATATCACAAGCTAAGCATCGGGCGAGACTTCAATGTAAGCTATGTGACAGAACGGCGTGCCCAGGAGAAGTAGATGATTGACTCGCAGCCGCTGTAACCGATCTCCTCCCTATATTGTTGAAGAACAGATGCTGTCATCCATTGTCCATGTATGCCGAGGTCAAGGGACGCAAACGATTTCTTCAATGCCAAACCCAATTCATTCGCTGAATCTATGGCCTCATTATCTTCCCCATGTCAAAAAGGGATGAAATGGAAGTCGCCCACCTGAGCCGGTGCCAGACAGAGGAACAGTTATCTCGGTGACGTTGATATCCTCGAAAACACCCAGCGAAGTAATGATACCCTCCAATTTTCTCCCGATTTCCATATCGCCTCCGCGGGCAGTTGCCAACTGGATCAAAGTCGATATGAACCGCTTAACCGCAGGGCCTCCGGTGGAGACCAAGTTACTGATATCTAGGTCCTCGATGAGCAGTAAGCCGCCGGGTCTCACCAGGCGAGCGGCACGTTCAATCACGTCCTTTCCATTCGAAACCTGTTCCACTTTTGTCAATCAAGACGTCCCGTTGAAAGCAACCAACGTGGCACATGACGAGGCGAGCGTGCACGATGGTAAATGTTTCCGTTTCAAAATTCAGCTCTTGAGTCAAGTCTGCCAGTTGGAAGTGAATATTGGAAGGAAAGATCCTGGGTGTAGGTTTTAAAAGCCGGACAGTTTCGCTATGCGAAGCGCTCACCGATTTGGAAGCGGTGATATGTCTATCGCATGAACTTCGGCTTCGGGGAACTGTTTTGCTGCTTGGATCGCCCTGCATAAAGCGCTGAATGTCGAGATTCCAAGCCCGAACTGGGCAGCCAGCCTACCATGCGCCGCTGCCACACCTGTAGTGCTGGCTCTGTACGATTCTGTTTCAACAAACAAGATATTCACTCACCCTAGATCTAGGATTTTCCGGGGAAGCACTTCAGCCATGGGAGCAAAAGAAAGTTCTCCACGGAGATAAACAGAAAAGGCCGCATGCATCTCGTCCAGTCTTCATATGTTTCAGAGTTTATATGAGGGATTGAAATTCGTCGCACCGCTTTGACTCCTCCTGTACCTCGTACGCCGGCTAAGGATGAGAACGGGGTGAATATCGCTCACCACGTCGAAGTGATCGTACGTACTCTGAAAAGGTAGGCCCCGTCGGACTCGGTCAAAGATTGATCCCCCTCCTTGAGCATTTCGACGGTGTACAAGGCACGACAAAGAAAAGAGAGAAAGGCTCCACAAGCTTGTTGTGGAGAGAGGGAAGAGGCGGCAATCATAACGGCGACTCGGAGTTAGCAGATATAGCTGCCGACCTTGACTCAGTATACTACCACCATCTCGCAAGAAAAACGGAGCAACGAGACGGCAACATCGTCGTCCTTCTGCAGAGACATGAGGGGAGAGAACAAGAGGGATTTGATCTCCGACTCCCGCTCATGCACAAACCCTGTCTTCTCGATCACTTGTACCTCGCTACCATGAAGACGTCAAGTTCTGTATTCATTGATCCTCTTCCACCACATCCTGGATTCCTTGCCAATTCCTCCCGAATCGCCCAGTATTCATTTCTTTTGGAGTTTTAACCTCGATATGAATATCGCGGTACGCGTTTAGCTCTCAAAAAATGCTTCGCTTCGTCTGATTCCGCCGCCCCAACGGTTTATATGTACACATTTCGTGTGCGACCAGTGCTCTCGCTCCCTTCTCTTCTTCGAGCTTTCCATTTCCCGCGCTTCCTTCCCTCAATTCCCCCCGAACCTTTTCTCGTTCGCAGCGATACACTGGTATTGGATCTCGAACGTCTGTCATCTTCCAGCTTTCTAGCGACGCGACGCGACCGCTCGCGGGTGAGCCGGCTTCGGAAATTTCAAGAAGCGTAGCCAAAGCAGAAAAAATGCACTTATTTCTAATATATAAGTGGACCTGCTTCCCATGCGCCGGGGCTCGACTTTCACTCGCTATAATCTCATTTTTGGCTTGAATTTGACCTCCAGTACACAAGAAAGCACGAAGATCGACAGATCCGTGTCCAAGGACTGTGCTGACCCTCTACATCTTGAATTGTATGGACCGCCTTAATATTGGCGCGGAAGCAGGAACACGTCGTTCGATAGGCTCCCTTCCTTTCCTTTTCTATCTTATTCTTTTCCACTTGACAATTGAGCTCACTCCCGGGCTTCTGTATCCCGCACCTGCCCCTGCGAGTCCGTCACTCATACCAATTCATATTTTCCGACTCTCCTTCCGCGCGCGATTTGGATTTGGATTCGGATGAAGTGTCTCTTACATCCCGAAGGAAGGAAGGAATGAATCACTCCGAGTGCACACCGGATCATACATATGAATTTTCCAGGTTATCGTGTCTAGCTGTGGTTATCTCACTCATATTGCATTTTACTATCCGAAAAAAAGTGGCCAAACGCGCGCGAAACCGACCAGTCCGACTTGTACGAGAACGGGATGGGAGTATGTCTTGCTCAAATACAAGGCGTGCAAAGTTGGCACCAGTACAAGTGCAACCAAGTGTAAGTGGAATATGCACGCCGGGGAGGAATCAAGAGTATGTATGTAGGTGGATGATGGGAAAATGCGATACGATGAGGTCGAGGATGTATCTAGCGAACGAAAGCAGAAGCGCGACTGCGCCCCACACACATGCGCATTCCAGAATTAGCACGGCGCGTTCCCTACGTCCTCTGAATCCCCCTGCGGACGGATGCGGAACCGCCACCCTCGCCACCACCCACCGGGATACCGCCGCTCGCTGGCCATCCCTCAAGCCCATATCCGCCGCATCTTCCCATCTTCCCTCCTGGTCTGAGCCGAGGCGGGCGACGACAATGGTGCGCTAACTCGTCCCACGCATCCAAGTCCATCCACACCATAGGCGGGGGATGTGATGTGCAGCAAGCGACGGACGCGGACGGGAGCGTGCAATGGGGTACTCGGACTATCGTGACGCGGGTGCGGGTGCGGATGCGCGTCGTTTATCGGGACGTAGAATCGGGATTCGGGAGTCACGGAAACGAAAGGCGGGGAGAAGTGTGAGCCGCTCGTCGCGGAGGGGGGGAGTGGAACGGAAGCGCGACCCACTCGTCCAGAGGGAATCGGGATATGCATCGAGATTCGGTATTGCGTAGCGGGGGAAGGGTCGAGTGGCGCGCCTCCGCCTCTGTCTTCGCACCGGCGGCGTCGAGAGAGCTCGGAGAAAGCGAAGGTGGGATCGGAGAAGGCAAGCCGTACGCGTGCCCGAAGCGAGCGGGGAGTATGTGACCCTTGCGCCTTCATCTCCATCTTCGCCTTCGGCAGCACCGACGCGGAGAGTCCCCGTATCAGCCAAGACGAAGTTGCGGAGGAGACGGTGGCGGGTGGCAGAAGCGGAGAACGAGCGGGGCGAGGACATGAGGGGCGTTACAATGACACGCAGCTGCCGGAGGGACGTGAATCCGTTAGCCTTCCCCAAGCTCGCACGCGACAGACGCAGCAGCGCAGCTTCCCCTTTCTTCGTCGTCCTCACGCGGTGCAGCTGCGGCACTCACCCACGCGCGACAAGCGGGCAGTCTGCGCCGCCGAGGCGGAGGAGGACATGGACCAAGGGGGTCCACTTCTGCGGTATTTCGAAACCAGGTTGCGTTTGACGCAGTTTTACCACTGAACACGAATATGATGGTTCCAAAGTGCTCGGTGAAGTCGTCTTGGAGTTTGAGACCAAAAGATTATTCCCATATCAGGCCTGATAACAGCTGATATGATGGAACAGCCACTCCGAAACAGGTAATTTATCACGTGCCCCATTGTGATGCGTGACTTGCACGATTTTTTCCTCCTTCCACATTGCACTTTTCCATGATCTAAACACTGGGATACATGCTAGGTAGCCTTTGGAAGCCTCTCAGCTGAAAAAATCACCCGAATCGGTTAAAATGGCATCTATATAAGGCAATTTCCCACGGGGGAGGGGGGGAGGGGTACTCAGACCCCCGGAAAAAAAACTTTTGTAGGTGATATCTTTTTTTCTTATCGTTGGACCCCCTTGACATGGACGCACACCGCGCGTCTCCCCGTCGCGCGTCGCTCTCGCACGCACAATATCGTGCGGTGGGGGTCGAGTCCTCCTCCATCCTCCCCACCTGCGAGCTGGGCGCGGGGAGAGTCATCACCGTACTGCTCCCAGCCTTCCCGTCTCCGACGCACTTGTGGTGGAAGCGCCGATCCAAAAGTCCTCGTGCAGCTGGACAATGGGCGGAGCGGATGGCGACGAGACGATGACGGCGAGGGTGGCCACGGTGACGAAGCGGATGGTGAAGCGGACGGCGAGGATCTGAGGAAGGTGCTGTACCGGCCAGCAGAATGGCGCGGGTGGCGACGACGGTGGGGGCTTTGGTATCGGGAGCAGGCGTCCACCCGCTACTAGCAGAAAGGGATGGACTTTCCTCGGTGCTCGAGTACCGCGCGTCGAAAGGCCCGATGAGCTACTCGACTTGGGCGGTCACGCCGCCCTGCGAATGAACGTCGAGTACGGCGGACAAAAGCTCGTCCTTTTGCTCGTCCGCGGCGCACTTGACCGCTGCTGCGACGTGGCTATATGGACGGCAGCTGGTGGTGCTGGGTTCGGGGTCACGGATAGTGGAAACACAAATAGAGTGGTGAGGAAGGCGTGGCGCAGACGCTGTCGAAGCGGAGGTCCAAGACGACGATGGCGAGGATTTTCGAGCTGGGCCAAGAGCCTTTTGGCGTTAAGAATGCGGAGCGGATATCTGGGCGGGCGTTAGCGTCCGAGTGATTATAGAGGAGCGGGGAAAGAGAGCGAAAAGGATGGAAGGAAGCCAGCGCATGACACACCTCCATAATCTACATCATCTCCAGGCCGTCGATGCACGGTGCGAGTGCAGGGTGTAGCCAGTCGGCGAGGACGGCATGCAGGACGATGTAAGGTACTAGTAGAGCTGAAAAGGGTCGGTGTGAGCACTGGATAGAAGAAGCACGTAGAAAGGTGCTAATCAAGGGTTACTCTAGAAAGATAAGAGCGTAGCGGCCGCCGCAGCGAGCAATATACCCGGAACTGGAAAGTTCACTGGCGGCCACCAGTGGCCGCCGGTGTACCTTGGTGGACATTGGTGGACATCAAAGGCCATCGGTTCACACGGGTCGACAAGATAAGATAATGTTCTGCAGCAATCTCCATCGGTTGGCGCTGGCTTTTTTATCCACCTCCATTGATCTCCACTGGAATCATCAGTAGGATAGAACATTTTCTCAGATTAAAGTTGGTTCACTGAACCCCGCAGGTACTGAGGCCCCCGAATAAATCCCATGGCAAAGATTCAACAAAGGTTAAATTACAGCGAATCTGCGATGGCACAACACCTCTTCAATTTGAACTTCCACGCATCTGCCTCGAACAATACCTCCTTCCACTGTCATGGGTCTGAAGTGGGAAATTTAATTTATATAAATTCCTGGATTATTTGGCTCGGTGAAGGTTGGAATACTATAATTGGAGCCTGAAAAGGGCCTGTGCATCGACCTTAGTTTCAATTTCATTCCGAATAACAAGGCTGTAACTCACGCACTCGAGGCTCAATGAGTGGGTTGAAAACTTCGGAAAAATATATTCACGAAAGAGACTAGTCAGTCAGACTTGGAAGCAAGCTACCTAAATTCCCGCGAAGGTATAGAATTTTGCCAGGAAGGACACGAGAATCCAGTGGATTCCATCTGAGGCCCACTGTTGGCCAGTGGTTTCCATCGGTTTTCACTGGTTCCCAGTGCATCAGTACAGGTCGGCACTAGTTGCCAATATCAGACGATGCCGTCCAGTGCCGATCAATGCCGTTGCCAGTGCCGCGTATATTACTGGCCGCAGCGAGGTTGACACTGGGAATGGCAGAAACGACGTGGCAGCGTTGATCGCCGCGGTGCCGACGGAGAGCGGCGCCACGCAGCGACAAACAGACAGCATTGAAAGGGGGCGAACGGAGTCGCAGACGCGTCGGCTTCACGATGAACTTGTGTTCGGAATACTTCTGGGCCTTGGGCGGGCCTGAGGAAACGCTCTGAAACGGGCAGGCTGTTTTTGGGTGGCAGCATCCAGAATGAAGCACAGCAATGAACTTACGGTAGCCATCATCCGAAAAATCCCTTATTTTCAATGAAATTCCAATAACAATTCTCGCATTTAATCCAGAAAAGCGGGAAGAAATTTTATTATGGACGAACAGAGTCACAGACAAGTACGGTTCCATCCGAATTACCTCAGGTTTGAAAACACTTGTGCTTTCATAAAACAATGACCAGATGATAAACATTCTGGCCGGGTCCATGACATGAAACGAAGATATTTGTACAATAGAGCCATAAATCCGACTGATCAATCATTCCGTTCCGTAGGCAATACACCCAACAAACGAACTTTCACCAATCCGGCAACACGAAAATTATAATCAGTATGGTCCTCAACCTGCTTGAGGACCTCCGTAAAACTTGAAGAAAACCCATGCTCGTGCGGCACAAACTGGGACTGCCCGCACCGACCGAGAATATGACGGCCAGTGGCAGAATTAGCAACAGGATTGATGCACGCAGCCCAATTGAAGCCTGACAAATTAGTGCGGAATACCTTTGGAAAATATGGAAACCACGCGCTGTCAGACCAGGAATCACCTCCACAGGTCTTCAAAGGGCATAAATATCATTTATATTACTCTCCCGGCCAAAGATACTATTCTGAAGTTATCGTCACCAGCTTGAGGTCTATACATTTTACTTTTCCCATCTGCGAAGATCGTTCGAAAAGAGGTCTCGCAGCCCTCAACAGGCTTACCGACTGATCAATGTTCCTCCTCTTCTCGAAAATCGAGGACATCCGAACCATACATTCTCCTCTGCAGCCATGAACACCCATGAGCGTAAATCCCTCCAAAGCGACTTCGAAAAGGGTCAACGCAGTGTCCGCTTCATCATGGGCTGCAAAAATATCGCCCAGACAGCGTAAAGCCTTCATTGTCGCCAGCCTGTTCTTTGCTTTGAGCGACCATGTAAGAAATACCGTGGCCCACTGAAGAGTGGTGTTTATGTCGTCGATCCGATTGGATAACTCCGCTAACCGTTCCAAGCATTCAATCACACCTTCACCCAATTTCTCTCGCATCGCGAGGAATGATTCCTCTAAGAGTGTCCGTGCCAGATCGGGGTTCCCTTCACGAAGATGCAGGTCGGCATACACCACGTTACAAAGGGAGGCGCCCATAGGAAATGCAAGTGACGTGGTGAACTGGTCTGCCGCAATATCCACATTGCGCCGAATGAGGTCGGGATCGGCCCCGATCGCACTGTCAATGAGAGCGACACCGAAGTATGACCATGCCGTCATGACGCTGGGCACATCACTACTGCCCGCAAGCCCCACATGGTACCTCCGCGCCTCCGGATATTCAGTCCGGAGCAAACAGATTTCAGCCTCGTATCCCTGAGCCTGGTAATCGGCTGCGCCGCCTTCTAAACCGCAGGCCTTCGCAAGTTGCCTCGATTGGGCACACAGTGTCGCCGCTTGTTGAAAATGGCCGAGACCGATGCAGCAAATGGCTTGAAGAGCCATGATATGTGCTTGACCATCCAAATCACCCAGACTGATCGCGCATTGTTGCGCCTGGTCCGCATGCAATTTTGCGCCTAGATAGTCTCCGGTTCCGATTAATACCTGGGCTATTCCCTGGAGTGCGAGCCTCCCGGCCTTGGTTGGCGTAGGTCCAGCGAGCGATAGAGCCGATTTCCGATGCTGCATTGCCTCACAGTGGGCGTTCCGCATGAAATAGTACTGTCCCAGAGCATTATGCCATCGAGCTGGACAATGTTCAGCCACGTCGATTTTACCACCAAAAAAACGAGAACAGAAACACACCTCTTTCGAGCTCGTTGGCAGTTTCAAAAAATTGGTCTCCCAGTCGAATGCGGACCTCCATGTCGCCCATCACGCCGAAACTCCCCGTTGAGTTCAGAGACTCGATCAAGTAAATTCCATACACGGGATCGGTCCGGTAATGCTCGATCTTTTCGGAGACCAGATCCAGCACAGCCGGACGTGTACGGATGTTCCGCCTGCAAAAGTTGCTGAGCAGAATAACGCTGTGCAGACTGGCAACGATGTCCGAAGACTCCGTTTGAATGGCATCTGAGAAGATACTGCTCAGATTGCCAAGGTTGGCCGAAATTTGGGGTACGGAGCTCATCGGCGAGGGGTGTTTATATTGATCCCAGAGGTCCAATGTTCTGTGAAAGTATGTGCGCAGAGCGAGCCGTATCCCGGGGGAGGAAGGATATACGTTGTGAACATATTCACGGATTGGCACCAAAACTTTGAGTCGCTGCCCATGGCCATAGTCGGTGTAGGCGAGCGAGGTTCGAATCAGCGTAGCTTTACAGCTCAAGATGCTGGAAATGGGCAGTTTGCTCTGGACCAAGTCGGCATCCGAGAGGCCATCGGGCAGCATTGATAAAAGGCTGAGTAATTTCTGCGCCTCTGAGTTCATCCGTGAGCTGGAAAGCGAGAGGATAATAGAGATTTCGAGACTTGACGTCTTGTCGTATCCGTCCGAGAGAAGTCGAGTGCTCTCGGTCTTCCAGCGCGACAAAGCAATCTCGCAACCTTCATAAGAAGCGACGTTGGCAATCAGGCTAACCGCCAGAGGGAGATTGCCGGTCAAGTCGATGAGGTGTTGGACAATGACCTTATCATGAGATTCACCCGCAATATCCACGAAGGTCTGCAGTGCGGGAACATCTGACAAAGGTTTCAACGGTGGAGGGCAAGGTCGCGTCCATTTAACTTTCCCAGGACGTTCCGCACCGCGCATGGTGATCTGCAAGGACGATATTGTCAGTAAAATAATGCAATGCATGCTGGGCTGCGGCGCTAACCACGATTGCCACATGCGAAACATCTGCGAGGAGCGAGAGAAGTTCTTCCACGTCTGCACGAGAGCTCAACGGTTCCCAAGGGGTTTCAAGATTGTCAAGGATTAGAAGCGACGAGGGATTGAGTGAAAGATGGTGACCGATTCTGTGCGCGAGGTTGCGGCCCTGGGCTACCCCGATATGTGAGGCGATATTCGACACCAGTTCAGAGCAGGTGGGAGTGGAATGGCAGGGAACAAAATACCGGTGGACATATTTCGACACAGTGCTGGGCTCGTGGAGCAAAGACAGGGCGAGGGTGGTCTTCCCCATTCCACCGGGTCCCAGGATTGCAATGCGCGCAGAATCCCGAGCGAGGATGCCACGGAGGCCCTCAAGCTCGGATTCACGGCCGTGAAAAATTTGCGGCGACGCAGGTAGTAGGCCTAGAGATTCCACACTAGAAAGGTATCGATCGCGATGTCGAGTGAATTGAATGGATGTAAACGAACCTGGAACCCATACTCGACATGGTTTCTGTTCCAACCTGCCAGGAAATATAGCCGCAGATAGAGAATAAGCCACCGATTCTTACTGAAGACGAGTCCGAACGTGTAATATCCAAATTCGCAAGTAACACAACGAGCTCTTCGTGTTGTTGTTCCACATCTTTCCTTACTTGCGCCATGCCAGACAGCGTTGAAACGCCAATCTGCACCTGCAGGGACTAATATTAAATTGATCAAACGAAAAATAACTCTCTACTCACTCTGAAGGCCGTGAGCGCCTCTTGCAGGCTGGCTTTGCATGCTTCCAGTTGTGCGGCGTTGGTCCCTTGCTTGAACAGCTGCTTTATCTTGCCCATCTCCTGCTGCCCTTTCATGAACGTGTAAATTTTCTGTAGAGTTCTGGAGGATTTGGTTAGACAATGCGGCGGTGATAATTCATAACAAAGCATACTCGATAAACGTCGCGATATCATACAACACCTCTGACGGAAGAATCCGATCCATCGCGGTCGACGAATATAGCCCGATAATTGCGCACAAAATTTCATGTATTTGCTCAATCATCTGGATCGTCAGCTCCTTTGTTGCCTTGGATGCCTGAGCTTTCGTTAGATCTGGTCGTCTGCCGGGCAGGAGGTAAGATACAGCGCACCGAAACGAACTCCAATATCATTAAACTCAGCGAGGACGTTAAGAGCAGACATGGTACCTGCGCTGATTGCGCGATTTCTTTGAGTGTGGTCGCCGCCAGTATCGTGTACTCGATGAGGTTTTCAAGTCGGGCGTGGGGCTGCATTCTCACTCAAGTTGGGGACAGTGAAGATCCGCAGCGCATTCTGAAAGTTTTCACGTTAAGTGTCAGTGCCGTGAGAGTCTAGAATGAAGTTCCCGTCTTAGTCAATGCTTATCACTGGCAGGCGGATATCAATCGATCGCGCTCGTAGGTTTGCTTGGAGTCTTGCGTGTCGAGGCCTTCTAAATCTCGTTGTTGAAGTTCAGCCGTGGCAAACTAGACAAACGCAGACCCATCTCTGACTCCAGATAGAAATTAAGCAAGTGAACGATCAGCACCCGGGCTTGGGGCTGCATCCCCACATAAGTTGGGGACAGTGGAAAATATTTAAAGCTTTGGCGCTGAGTGTCAAGGCCGGGAGTCAATTGAACGTATTTCCTCTAACAGTCGATGCTTATCAATTATCTCGTTTATCAGTCAACACATAGAGGTCTACTCGGGTATTGCCTCGAGCCCCCTCAACGCGAAGTTCAGCGGTAGAACAAGCCAGAGAAAGGCAGACCCACCTCGGACTTGCACAACTCCAATTGAGAATTACTGAATTGAGCAGAAAGTCAGCAGACCGAAAGCAAGCGCCCGATTTCCAGGATCTGACACCCTTCCATACCCAAGGACCTATTTTCATGCACTCTCTCCATTCTGAATCAAGGATGAGACACGTGCACCAGCGGTATCAAAGATCTGCCAATTATACAGCTCACAGGAAGACTCGATGCGGGAGAAGTCGCACGAGAATCAGAGAGTACAAGCGCCCCACGCAGATGAAGGCACACGAAGGATGATGCAAGGACCCAGACACAAATTGCTCCATGATTCAAACTGCTCGCATTCTGGGTGTCCGGAAGTACGTTTTTGTCGTGCGAACTAAGGTGGTATGGTTATGGGCTAGATATCGAAAGGTCTATCAAGACCATCATAAAATTACAAAGCACACAAACATCGGAGATACAGCGGGTGTGAGTGACAAATGTCCGGTTCCAGTGGGTAGGTGACAGATATCGCGACTCTGGTTATCAAATAGCTTCGATATTCTGGTATTAGAACCCTGTCTAGATGTTTGACTCACGGCTCAGACTCCGCCTGTTCGGCGTTGCCCCACAGCATCCTCGTCGCCACCGAGAGACGCGCCGCACTGCCCTCCCACAGATACACGCAGCCACGCGCGGGAGGCATGGATACTTGCGGTTCAGCCAACGCAACGTTGCGGAGATGGCGCGGCGCGAGGATAAGATGATGGGAGGACGGGAAAAGCAGCCGCAGAGTACTGCGCCAGGAACTCGTGTATTCCATGCTGCTCGGGGCCACGAACGCCAGCGAGGCGATGAATTGGATGGTGACAGCGGGAGACGGTGAGGCAATGAGAAAGATCGCTCGAAACGGCGGTGGAGACGAGTAGACGTGGCTGGAAAGAGGAAGATAGGTACCCGCTCGTAAAGCCAGTGTGGGGCGCAGAGCGAGGACAAGTTTCCGAGGACAGCAGCCATCGTCTCTTGCTCGAGGACCAATTAGCACACGGGCTGTGGGTACGCGTCAAGAAGGAACGAGGAAACCGCACGCAGTACATATGCATGACCGTTGCGTACTCGACGGCGCTTAACGCGCAAATAGAGGGAAGTATAAGCTCTGCGAGAAACAGTCAAAAGTGCCGAAAGACTGAAGAAATATCAGACAAAACCAAAGCTTCAGTCCCAGAATACCCATTCTTGAAGACACCGAGTTCGGGCTCGAAGCCACTGTGAGGAGCCCATAAAGAACCATTTCCCTACGATCTTGGGACTTGGAACGAGTACATACTATATCTTCACGCTATCCACGGCCGCAGCGACGGGTATACTGAAGCCGTCAAGTCCATCAACAAATTTGCGTCCGCACTGAGAAACAGACACTGCATTTTGACGGCTTCTGGAGCCATGTGGCGAGCCTTAGCCGAGATCGGTCGAGACGTCTCGGCAAGGTCTGCCTGGCCCTGCCGAGACGTCTCGACCGATCTCGGCTAAGGCTCGCCAAATCTGGACACACGTGGCTCCAGAAGCCGTCAAAATGCAGTGACACAGTGAGCAGAGCCACCAGCCAGACGAGTTGTAGGTCGTTGCGCGTTCTTCAGCTAAGGCGGTAATTGGCTGAACATCGCATGGGCCTGTAAAAGAAAGGAAATGACCATGCGAGAGAGCTGGCGAGAGGTGGAGTTGAGGTGGAGGCAAGCACAACGCCGACATCTCAATGGCTGTTGCTGTGTTGCTGTCAATGTGCACCGATTGTGCCTGGTTTACCCCAAACAACAAACTGTAGCGGTCCCCACACTCCATTCAAGTTGCCGTGCAGGCTTCAAGGCCATCGACATGTCCTCGGTTTGTCCCAGATGCGCACCTCAAGGTAACATCCTGGAACGCAATATGTCCTGCTTTCTTTCAGCTCCGCAGATGTGCGTACAGTTGTGCAACAATTGTGCGACGTAATATTCGAGGCTGTGCGTAGTGCTGTGTAATGCTGTAGAGCGGCTACATTTATACCGTCCAACCTTTTTTCTCTCAAATCACTCCTCCTTCCAATGACCGAGTATGATTATTCCCCTCCCTCCCTTCGTTGTATGATAGCCCTCCCCCCTCGTCCTCGCGCCCAGTATAAGTATAATAAAATAGCCTCCTCCTCCCCCTCAGGCTGCGTCTGCTGCCGCTCCCGCCTCTTCCACCGCTGGCTTCCAGTGGACTGCACAAATCGCAACGCTGTCCGTGGAATAACCCCTAAGACGGGCCCTGCGGATTCTGAGCTCATTGTGATGACGCATCTTTGGATACCTTTGGGGTCAGATTCGTTATTGGACCTGCTTGAAAAGATATATGTTAGGTGTGGGTTTTGAGCAACCCCACCCCTCGAAGAGTGTTTACATATATTAGGATTCGGCAGCGCCGAATCCTTTAAATACCTTATATTTGCACTAGTTTACTTTACTTTTACTCTTACTCTACACTACGATCAGCACTTCGACAATCCTACCAATTGTTCGACGCCTTTCGTGGTCCTGTAAGACTAGGAGTCCTTACAATATACCAGCACTACAACGGTACGGGGGGGGGGGATTTATTATACTCGCGTGGTCCAAATGTCTGAACAACGAGTTTACAGAAGACAAACAAGTAGTAATGTACAGGTGGTTATCCTTACATATAACTACAGGATGCCAACGGAGCACACACCATTCCAGGGGGTCGTACTACTCAAGTGTACTGTGGTCTGGCCGGCCGCTTGTATGGTAGGATGGGCAGATGTAACCCAGTGGGACCTGGGTTCGAACAGGGTATGTGGAAAGACTTTTAGTAGGTGCAGACGAAACACGGGGCACCTCCGTATTGCGACGAGCCGGGGAATGGTCACGAATGCAAAGTGGCAGAGCAGGAGTACCGAGTTCCAGTCGCGCAATGGTAAGCCGCAAATCAGATAGAGCATCCTGGAGCTCGGTATGTTCAAGCTGAAGTTTGGCGACAATTTTCGCCTGTTCCGACGTACAGTGTTCTCTTTGTCTCGGTCTCGACCATCGTTCCATCCAGCGTTCCATCCAGAACGCAATCTCGTGGTTCGCGATTCTTTGAGGAGAGTGCTCTGCCGGAAAGTTCGATGCAACTTGCAGCCGCGTCTCAGCGGGTGACCGGCCCTCTCAAGTCCCTATGCAATATTTTACCTAGTCTCTCACCACTTCGGCAATAATCGTTTCTCCCTAACTCGGGAAAGATTCCTTCCAATCTAAATTCGTCGCGTGTTGCGCCGTGCCTTCCACTGAAAAGGTACACGGTAAGTAGAGGTAAAATGAACTGGGAATGTCCTTCTCTCACGAGAACACTGATTAGTGTAATGCCGCACAGGGGTCAAGTTACTAAAGCTCTGACACCCGAATGGAATACCACGCTACGAGATGCCATGAAGATCCTGGATGACTTCTAGTGTTAGGATCGTGATGTTGAACGGGCGCTTTCTTCCTTCGTTTCAGACTGACATCCCGGATTTAGGATATCGTGGCACATCCGGATTATCACCATTCGCGCTGCCGCGCAAACGGATTGCTGACGTTGGGGATCTTGAACCGAGAGCGGGGAAAATGGAATAAATTCAACAGAGAATCGAACATTTCAGTGGATTGTAGCGCAGGTGTAATGTTTATAGATCGGGTGATCGAAATTATCCCCATATACCAAAATTCGGTTCAACATCCCTCCAACTACAAATGCACCGTGAGAAGAAGATTCGAAGTTCTGGGTGGATTGTACCTATGTGAGGGAACCTCTTTTTTGAAGTACGAGCGCACGCCGCACGCGGTTCAAGTTTGGGTAACAGCATGCATTCTGACATCCTGGAAAGCAAACATCAAACCTTCCACCTCTGCCTACCGACTTTGATCAGCTCCACGCCCACCAAGGGAGCACGGCTGCGGAAACAGACGGTCAAAGTGCCATGCAGATTGGTCAGAAGGCACGGAGAATCTGCTAAATTGAGCGTCTGGAGCGGATGCTGGACAGCGGGGTGATAGTGAACGGGGGAAGGTCCGAGGTCGATAGAGTGACTTCGAGATCTGTCCGACTTTTCTACTTCTGTGCAAAGTGGTGAAGAGAATTTATGGGTAAATAGGGCGTGGATGGAACACAACGATCGCATGTCCGGGCACGTCGCAATGACGGCGGGGAGGTCTGCAGCACAAATTGGCATGACCATATTTCGGACGCGTAAACTACGGAGATTTCGGAGGGTTAAAAGCAAACGATAGTGGTCTCTGGATCATGACGGAAAGCCGTAGAGTTCTAGCCGTTGGAGCGAGGAGGTCAATCGATGGGATATAGTTTGGAAGATATCATCGATCGAGGATTGGGTGGTTTGGGATCCCCAGGGGTAAGAAATGTCGAGCGACCGCAATACTCCGATTGGGATCCACGCAAGGAATCGGTTCATTCCCTCAGGCGGGCAGGACCGGATGCGGAGGGATTTCAAAGCCCGAAAAGAATTGACAGGCAGGATAACGTCGAAGTCAACAGTGTCGAGGGGGGTAAGGGCCAAGACAGCGAGGGAAGCTGCCACAATTTAGAGATCGAAGCGAGGAGGCTCATGGACATCGACTCGATCATGCTACTCAATCAGGATTCAACGGCGAAACTCGCGCGGACATTAAATTCAGATTGAACCATCCGGCCCGACAACTTTTCCGCGGTTCAAAACACTACCGCACTCCCTGATATCTTCAAAGCAGGAAATTCAGGAAGGAATTTATCACCCTATATCATCGACGCCACTACTATACCGTTCATATCGGCTCATACGGATTCACTGTCCTTCTCTTCTGTTCCATGCGGTTTGATATCTAGTACCTGCGAAGGTGGATATGGCCGCACTGCACGTGTGGCCAAGATGGAGGGAGGGTCCTGGCTGACAAATCCTTGGCCGGTGGTTCCCGTTCGGCGCTCAACTGTATCCTTGAGGCCAACATACACCAGGGTGAGCGTTGGTATTATGATCTGTGAGACAGATAAGATGAATGGATGTGACCACCCGAGAATGGTTTGAACTGACCAGCAGTTGTTGTTCGATGGCGAACCCGACGGTGAAGATGTTCATATTATCCTGGGAGGCAGCAATAAGGAGAAATAGTGCCGCAATACAATAGATTGCGCCGGACTCGAGTCTACAGGAACCGAAGTCAATACGAGTGGTAGTCAGGTCGTTTATCCATCGCAGGTTACACACATGATTCCTATGGCCCTGTTGTAACGACTGCGGTATGTGTTATCACGACCAACATGTGACGATTGATGCAGGATCCACAATATCCGACCAGCTAGGCGAACATCTCAGCGGAGGCCAACAACCGAGGGACTTGTCGTACCGGTAAGGGCGGTGAGAACGAGATTTGTTGCAGCCGCCAGACCAAACGGGATCTGTGCGTTGGTAATGCTGGTGGTTCGTGATGCCAGGATAGACGCAACTATACAGAAACATGCCCATGCTAGAAACACATGTGTGTAAAATTTAAGATGGCGACTCACGCAAGGTCGCTAGCATGAGGAGTGCAGGCGGAATGAGTACCTTTCGTTGGCATCCCCATATCACATAGCATCGATACATCTAGGATTAGGTCAGTCTACTGTTGACTTGGATAGGAGAAAACTCAACGAAGAATAAATCTGTCACGACACTGGTGGGGTGATTCTCGACTCCGAGTCAATGGAGTTTGTTGACCCACTTGTTTATTGCCAACAGCACATTCTCTACTGTCTCGAGCGTCCTCACGGACTGGGGTCGGCTCAATACTTTCACATGCACAAGTTGTTGGACGAAGCGAGCGGTTATCACGGTTCCGGCAATATTGACGGCCATCTGCGTCGTTGCCACAACGGCCATAACGCAACTCGCAGCTATAAGAATGTTTATTCCAGGAGTTTCCCGGCGACGAGAGAGCGTGTAGATAGAGACCAGAAAAAGGTTGACGTAGATGCCTGCGATTCGATATTGGAGAGGCCTAAGCTGTGACACCAGACATGACACACCGTAGAGGAGGAGGGAAACCTAGGTGCCATTATGAGAAACAGCAGTTTGACCATTCTATAGCACTGACTCCAGTTTCCGCGAAGACCCTTATCAAGAAATCGACCCCAGAGTCGGCGCGCATCGCGGCTTAGGATGGAAAGAAGAATGAAAGATGGCAGCCAGCTGTAAACACTCAAGAGGATACATTACAAGTATAAGTAGTGCCACCGTATCCCACGAAGACCCTTATCAAGAAATCCAAGCCGGAGTCAACAGTGTACCGACCGCATCACGGCTTAGGACGGGGAGAACAATCAAAGATGGCAGCCAGCTGTAAACATTCAGGAGGTATCTGATACATTACAAGTATAGGTAGTACCACGTGTGGATACTGTTCTAAATTTGAGTGGGTAGTGAGAAAAAAGATCAAAGCGTCTCTCCCGCAGATCTTAACACCGGCGTCAACGAACTTCGGTGAACGTTGAGGAATATCAGATTGTCACAGAGTTGGCGGCAGGTATCATACCAACAGAATTCTTGGACCGGAAAAAAAGCGATGTCTCTTAATCTCGGCTCCAGATGTTCGGGTATGTCACTCGGAATGATCCGAGGCAGAAATTTTGATGGAAAAGGCGGGGGGAGAGACATGACAGCCTGTCCTGTTCGACAAGGTATGTATATCCATTGATTCCCACTTGTCAGATTGCGGAGCAACCTGCTACACCTTTAGAGCTTTGTCGATACATTGATAATTATCAAAGGCCAGGTATCCTCACAATCAATTTCCAATTTTCTGTGGCCCGTTCGTTCCAGTGTTCCCAAACTCCGTACTCAACCGGTATTCTTTTAATTAATTGAATGCTATTGCCGCTTCGGCTCAAAATTGAGCATAACAATTTTGTAGAACATGAATGACATATTTTAGACATTTTATACTGGGCAAAGCAATAAATTCATGGCACACTTCGTAGAACCATCCGTAACGACTCAACAGTCACAAATGCGTGACGTGTGTCGCGGTTCAATTGGCTCCCTTCGCTTTGAGCCCGTTCGGGCCGTTGTAAATTTGTGGAGAATAGTAAACTATTTAAATACTATACAAATGTCTTTTTAGGTAAAATCAATATGTCATTGCAACTTTTCCACAGCAGTAGATACAGATTTCAGCCCGAGCGCGTATAAACCCTAAGGCTTTCTGAATTCTCTATGAATTACCTCACGTCCGCAGTGAAAGTGGTAGGTAATTTGTACCTGCATAAAATGACCGTGCCGGGTTTTTGATATCGGACTTTGCCGTTGCGAGATTGCTCCAACTTCCCTCGAATCACATCATATTAGATGCATTAGGCAAAAAATCAAAAATCCCTCACGGTCCTTTTATTATAGGGCTAATTTAAATGTGAGTTTCTCTTTGGGGTATGGAACCAAAGTGGATAGACAAAAAGCCTTAGCATTTTGAAAACGGGAACCAGCAGTTATTGCAGAAGAAACACGGCCAAACATGCCAGATCATGGGTCCAGTGGCTGTGTCCGTCGTCATCGCAACAACGCAAGTTGGTGTGTCACGCGTGACACACTTGACCCTACAAAATCTGTATCCGGAATCACGACAACCAGAGTCCGCCTCCTCACAGGCTTCAAGCCCACTGTGATTCTACAACTGGAACCTCCATTTCATCGTTCCTGCGTTCGATTCAATGTTCTATACGTCGCGTTGCGTCAGTGACAACTTACAAGATCACAGCGGCCTCGGTTTTCCTACGTGGATTCGTGGACTCTATCATGGTAGACCTGCCTCAACCTTTATACTGTCCGATATGTACTACGCGCTCTTTTGATGTATTTCAAGGCAGTTCCGCAAACCTTCCCCGTGATGGGCGTCCTGGGCGTCCCGAACTCGTACATGATTCTGGCCGTGGAGAAACATCTGCTCATGCGCAACCGGATTTCGCAAATATCTGCGCGCACGACCTGTCCTGCCGACTCACTACCCTGCAGCTGGTTGGTGGTATAACACATTTTTGAACTTTGGTGTGTATACGAGCAACGCCACTCACATCCTGAATATTTTGTGTCTGAAGCGCATTGGCCGCGGGAAATTCTCAAGGTGGGTGGTTTCATCTCAGTCCAGGCGTCACATTTTGCCGCTGAATATGTTCATAGTTTCAGCGGACTGATTCGGGGAAACAATTAGTGACGAAGACAGTTCAACTCGTCGGGGGTATTTCGGATTCAAGTTCACCCTGCCGGGATACGTATACAGTAAATTCTGTGTTGATTGACACGATTTTCCTACCTCAGTTCATCTTCCCTTCGATGTTGGGTCTGGTCAGCGACCACACAAGCTACACGATACCGAATCTATCTGATCTTACGCCCTCCAGAATGAATTCGACCCAAATATCGTCCTTCATTCGAAGGTGAGTTCTTTTGCTTGATCTGCGTCTGAAGATCCGCACTACCGGCCTAAAATTCAATTTGCCAAACCTCAGTCTTGTGTCTCCCGGACGATGCAGAAAATATACTGTGCAAAACGACTTCACGATCCCAGGACATAACCAGAAGACCCCTGACGTCGTCTTTCTACTAGTACGTATCGTCAGTGTCCCAGGTCGGTTTATATTTTGTTTCATATTGCGTTCATTCTAGGCAGAAAGCAAGTCAAATCCTGGTTCAGAGACAAGTACGTTTGTCCGTCCGTATTTTCTTCCCATTGTAAACTGACTTTTACTGGTCAATAGGGTCTCAATCTTATCGATGATATCACGTGCACACGCAGCCACTGTGTTCCGACCCGTCCTAGACTCAGCTGAGGCTAGGTTCTGTAGGTTGTGCTAGATGGAGTTAGGTCGGTGTAGATCACTACACAGCCCCCCATCTAGGCGACTACACGTAATGTTCGTTTGGCTTCTGGAGTACCCAGTAAGGCCCTAAACTCAGGTAAGTGTAGATGAGGGTAGCTTGTGGAAGGCGAGGCTAGCTCCCTAAACTCAGCTGCACAGACCTAGACTTCCCTTTTGAATGTTTTTTTTTGTCTTGCACATTGCTTGCAGTTCCATGGAGACCATCAAGTTTTAAGCTCAAGTTTCTCTGTACACTGTGGTCCTCAAAATTCAGCTGCGCAGGGACTAGTTGTAGTGCGATTTTTGGACAGTTGCACCAGAAGAACTCGCGGAGCAACAGTTCCATTAGCTAATATTTTGAGTATCTGCATGGCTTCCCCCTGTTGTAGGGGGTTACAAGCACCTGTGACAGCCTACACAGACCCTCCCAGACCTAGACTGACCTACACTAACCTAGCCAGAGCTAGGCAGATCTCTACAGACTATGCTTTAGGCACCTAGCCTCAATCATCGGTGTAGCTACTTCTGGGTCCCTACACTCAGGCTGAGTCTAGAAAGGGTCAGAAAGCAGTGAGCCCAAGTACTCTAGAACTTTTGCTCCCGAACCTGGACTGTAAAATGCACCCATTGACTGAAGTCTCTACCTCCCGCCCCACCATGAACGTACGTCTTGCCTCCTGCCCTGCCAGCGTACACCTTAATTCTTGAAGTAACCGGGTGATCAAGCTGCAGCATCCCCCACCACAACCGCTGCTGCCTGGCAAGCGGCCACTACCACCCCTCAGTATGTACCCACGATAGAGGTACATAGCTATGCTTACTTTCTGAGATCTCACATTTTTTGTTTACTTGTCATTGCGGTGCCAGTCGAGCACAGAAATTACGTCTTCGGTGCGCTCATCGAGAAGCTCATGCATCCCACTTGCGACGAAGGCCACACCCACGCCCAGATAGGACGATCCCCATCCCGGTCGCTGTGCCCGAGACTGCGAGCGACAGTCCTGTGCATTTCCGACCTACCTAATGGTACATCCCAACCCGGATAGCAATCCCGCATTCATTAATTAATTTTTTGGTCTTTTTCTTTTTTGGCGAGATCGCCGCACACTGTGCGTTGATGGACGGTGGAGGGTGACAGTTATTTCCTTTCGATACGCGAGTTATCTTCCTTATATCCTAATCTGAAGGAGGCTCAAAGCCTTTCCAACTTGCTCTGAGCCGTGATCTGGGGATAAAGCCTCTGACTAACAGTAACCCTATTAGGTTTGTTTAAACAATGAGCATCTCAACGTAAATCAGATTTTAAACTTTGTTCAGTTTGATCCCTGTTTAAACAGGGTTCAAACGATGTTCAAGTAAAATGCAAAAGGGCACCAACTCTGAGACTTTAACTCGTGCGACATTTAGAAGAACAAAGTAGGAAAGAGGATCTTACAAGTGAGCCAAACAGGTAATGTGACAGGGTGCTTTGAATGATTCTATCATCAATTACTGTGTGAGGTTTAACAGTTTAATTTCCAAGTCCGGGACATGTTGAGCAGCACTCGCAATTCAACTGTATGCCATTCTGTGTTTCATGCTTACCTATAATAACTCGAAAGAAGAGGCTGGAAGGCCTTAATATCCAGGCAAAAGGCAAAGATTGTGGTTAGGCCAGTACAATCATTTTATGATCCTTGCATTTTCCACAGTCCTTGCACAATATTTTTGCTGTGCATATTTCTGGCTGGTTTCTTCACGTAGATATCTTGGTTTATTTTTCGACCTTACTTATTCGGCTCCAGCGCGCATAGGCCGCCATCTTGCACTCCTCTTTTCTCGCTCAGTTCTGGCTAGAATCGGCTCAAAGTAGGCACATTCGAACACCATTCTGTGCCTATTTCAAATCGTGCCCCCCCCGTTCTCGCGAGTTTCTCGCCTTTATACGTCTGGTTTTTCACTTTACCCATGCATTCTCGCCTGTTCTTGCTGGTTATTGTACTAATTGTTCTGATACAACGTGCGTTAACATATTGCCACTCATGGCTTTCTGGTTGAATAACAACACATAGCACCTTATTCCTATCCACACACTAATGGGCAATCGCCGTATCAGCTGGGACGTGAAAATTGCTGCACTTGATTTATACGAGCAAGGCTACCTCTTCATCAAACAAATTCTTGCATGTGTTGGGTTCCCACGCAGTACATTATTTCGTGTTCTTTCATCTGTGGCGCACCACCGGCGACGTCATGCGGCCTCAGAACCATATGGGCTGCCCACGACTTCTGCACCACAATGATGTGGCCCATCTCATCCAGCTCATCCATCACAGACCGGACTGGTTCCTCGACGAGCTTCTCAATCTCCTTAAGCACAATCGGTTTATCTTGGTCCACTATACTAAGATACATTGTGAACTCGAGCGTGCTGGGATATCAACAGAGAGCCTGCCTGTACAAATATTCAATATAGTGCCCCATTTACTGTGTTGCAATGGTTACGACACCACAACACAGAGCCTGCCCAGACAAAACATTCAATATAGTGCCCCATTTACCATGTCGCAACAGTTGTGACAGCACAACAGAGAGCCTGCCTGTACAAAATATTCAATATAGTTCCCTATTTACCGTGTCGCAATGGTTGTGACACCACCGCACAGAGCCTGCCTGTACAAAATATTCAACACATTTCTCCATTTACAGCGTAGCAACAATTCGGATGTTGAGTTAACTTTCCTTTCCTTGCAACAGGTCTTTCCTCTAGGATGATATGCTGGGGGGGGAGGCAGTCGGGTGGCACCTCCACTGCCCACTGCCTCCTCCCAAGCATATCATCCTAGAGGAAGGACCTGTTGTGCCCTAAGCCTAGCACCAACCCCAACCCTCCAGATCCCGTGGTCTCTGTAGAAGGTCCTAGACATAGGGTTAGGGTTTGGGACCGCCCCTTGAACCCCATGAGTCCTCCCTAATAACCCTAATCGCAAGACGAGGTTGGAAGTCCATCTTGAGATTCAGCATTTCTCTGGATGAGGTTTGCAGGAAAGCTCTGGCAGGAGTGGCATGCACAATTGCATAAGGCCCAGTGGCATACCAGGAGGGCAGAGTAGATGGGGGAGACTTCTGCCGTCAAGGAGGAGGATTGCTCAAGAGACTCGACACAAACTCGCATGAGCGCT
>JARJLF010002816.1:0-28375 GCA_029378395.1 Mycena leptocephala | reverse complement strand
GACCGGTCGCGCAATTCGTCGATTCTCGTCGTCGGACGCTCATACCCATCATTTGCTCGATGGGCAGAGCGACCGGACCGACGATGGGCGACCCGGGACCCCGACCGAACACGGCCGGTCGTCCGGTCGCCCCTCGACCGACGTTCCTTCACCTTTCTTGCTTCCCGACGCTTGTTCGTCCTTCGCTCCTGTCCCGTGTTCGTGCAACGAAGTTTTTCTTCCGGCACCGTCTGCACGACCGGTGTGGCGGATCGGCTTCGCACCGGAGCTGGTGCTTCTCGCACTCCTCGCAGGCTAAATCAAAACAAAATCAGTACCGGTCGACAACCGGTCACTGCGACGCACCTTCTCGGTTCTCATCCTCCTCATATACTGCCCCCGGGTCTCTTTCGCTCGGGTCCTCCGACACTGGGTCGTTTCGTCTCCGACGGTCCCGAAGGGGTCGGCGACCGGTTGGTGTCGACCGGGTCGGGGTCAACTCCCGGGCGAAACGCGGATGGGCGGCGTCGAGAGCCTCCATCTCGCTCAAGGCTTGCGCGAGTTCCGCGGCCAAAACCTCGGCGGACCGGATTTTCTCCTTCTCGGCCGCGAGGTTGGCCGCCACCCGGCTCATTATCTCCTCACGGCGTTGCTCAAGCGCCTTGCGCTCCTTTCCTCGTTTTCGCGCTCCTCGTCCTCCTCCTGGGCCTGCGTCATCTTGCCCTTTCCCTTGTCCTTCCTTCCGCTCCCCCGGCTCCTTCCTCGCCGGGTCGCCTCTCTCTCCACCATTCCCTTCGCCGGCGTCGTTGGCATTCGTTCCGAGGTTGGCGGGGCGGCGTCCATTTTGTCGTCGGACGAGATGGTGGTGGCAAGAAGCAAGTGAAAATTTTCACTTACGGCATGATCGATCAATTGCATAAGCGATCGATTTTCGGGCCGCCGGGCCGCGGCCCGTCACGCTGGCTTTTTTCACGACACTCAGGCGACAAAATTTTACCCATATTCTATTGTCACATTTCCTTCATCCACCACGCAGAATTCCACCGCATTGCGCAACCGGTCTTCGACCGGTATCTTGGTGTTCCTCGGGGCGAGGAACCCAAGAGGGGGATACTGTTATATCCGTGCACACACAACCGGCCCTCGGCCGGTATTCTTCCCTTCGGCCGGACTCGACCGGCCGTCCTTCCGGACTTCCGGCAACCGGTCGACCCGGTTGCCGCTCGGAACGGGTTTTTACGCAATGAAGGATTACTGAGCGTTTCCCGTTTATCCGTATGTCCATACGATTCCAACTTCCAGTTTTAGATGTCGCTTTGTCCGACTCAAACTTCTATCTCCTAATTTGGACTTTGCTTTGATACTACTACTTATAGTAGTGACACGTATGCCTACGTATTTAAGCCCTATGTACTATGCTGTATTCTTCAGTTTGATAATTAACGTGCTTAGCCTCATATCCTCTGCTTGGCTCCTTGAGTCCTCTCGTCCGGACTTCATCCGGACGTCTACCCTTTATCCTCTCCGCTCGATTGGCCAGATAGTAACGCTCACCCTTAAACATCTCTTTTGTGGTGCTTGCGTCTTCCCTAGGCCGACCGGTCATCTAGTTATTATCCGGTACTTTCTTCCGGTAACCGGTTTCCGAACGACCGGCCGGCATCCGGTCATCCGACCTCGACTCGGGATATAACAGTCCTGAACGACGCGCAAAAGCAAGTCTTCGATGGGAATGGGGAACAAACCCCAGAAACGACTCGGCTTTTCATGCCGTCGGAGATCATGGACGTCGGGACACGGCGCGCGGCGTGTGCGGTGGGATTGGCGGAGGTGGAGGCGCGGATGCGGTTGGGAGAGGCTGGAGAGGCGTTGGAGGCGGTGCGGGAGGGTCTCCGTACGAGGACGATGACCAACCGCTTTCGCCTGCGCAACTGGACTGGGCAGGGGATGATGACGAAAGGCCAGGGGATCCTACGCCAGATCAACATCAAAATCCTGTTGGCCAAGCTGCGCTATCGTTACTCGCGCGCGGCTGTAGTGGCTTTGCGGGGGCACGGGGATTGGGAGGAGCAGCTGCGGGTTCTGGCGGACGACGATGTCCGCGCGCTGAACGAGCGGGCACTGACGGCGGAGGAAAAGGCGCAAAATGAGCACTGGGCCGAGTTGGGAGGGGCGGTGATCGAGGGGGGCGTCGCGCGGGCCTCGGGGGTGGCTAGAGGGGAGGGGTCTCACACCCTTTCCTGGATCTGGTACACGTTTGGTGGCCAGGCGGCGAAGGAGAGCGACCCGCAATTTTATCATGGTAAGCAATGATTTGTTATGCTCGTACAGTGCTAATGCAACCACAGCCCTCCGCGTAGAATACTGCAAAGCGTATGCCCGCACCAGGCGCTATTCGGAGGACGTACGGACGCTACGCGAGGAAATGCGTCGCACGATCGCTTTCGGGTACACGGCGGCAACGCTGTGGGACCTGCTGGCATCGGATGAGCTACCCGAGTCGTCGCCGGAGCTGACCGAGGGGCGCCGCGCGTACGCCGCAGAGCAGGCGGATAAGGAACGCGAGACGTGCGGGATGCTGGAGCGAAAATGGGCGGCTATCCTGCGGAGGGCTGACGCGTACCTGATGGGGAGCTTGACGCCGGAGGTGGAGGCTGCGGTCACTGTGGAGATGGACATTGGGGATGAGCTGGACCCCGAGGAGGAGGAGGCATTATTGGAGGGCGAGGAGGAATAGCCTTTTTGGGCGATCGTCGTGTACTTTAAACATGTGTAAACATACACCTATTTCGGGCGCAAGCTTTTTTAATTGCATTTGTGGCCATGCCGTTGGGCGCCGGCCATTTAAGAGTTTAAATAGTGGCGTATACAATAAATACAGTGGATAATAAGCTTAGGTGCCGTTTCCGGACACGGCGATCAGATCAGAGGTACAATGCATTAAAGGCACGCCCTGATCGGCCACACCAGCATTGGCCATAAAGCAATGTACCCCCCTGCTGGGGCCAGGTACATTGTATTGTGGCTACAACCACTGGTCCGCCCATAAGTTCCTATCTGCGGTACCAACGGATGGTGGGGCAACTCGGATGCCCGCGCTCGAACGACGACACCCCATATCGAAGGCGGTAACAGATAGGGCGGAAACAAATGAAGACAAGTGCGAGTGGTTACGCAAGGAGTTCTTTCCGCCCGACATTCAGAAAATCAACATTCCCCCAGACACAAACTATCCCCCTCCAGCGTGGGAGTGGCAGCCGGTAACAGACGAATTAATCCACCGCGCGATCGACAACATGAAGCCATATAAGGCTACGTTTCCCGGATCCCCCCCTAACTGCATCTTCAAAGAATGCGCTAACCTCATCATACCTTTCATAGGACCCATTTATCGAGCATTAGATGAGCTTGGACACTACCCGGAAGGGTGGTCCGAACTTCATGTTCTTGTTCTACGCAAGCCGGGGAAAGCCAACTACGCAGACCCCGGTGCGTACCGTCCTATTGCACTAACAAAAGGTTTTCCTCGCCTCTGGTACGCCTGTAAAACTTTGCAGTGCGTAGCGGAGGCGGAGCTAGCGGGAATTTTGCCGAAGAACCAGTATGGGGCACGACCGGGGCGATCCACGACAGACGCCCTGCACAAGGTAGTCAAGGTCGTCAAGGACGCTTGGAGAGATGGCAAAGTGGCCACTGTCCTGTGCATGGACGTGAAAGGCGCATTCCCAAGCGTTGATTTAGACCGCCTGATTCATGACATGCGGATGCGTGGGGTTCCAGTGCAACACACTGACTGGCTGCAGCGGTGCTTTGCGGGGCGCACGGGCCGCATGGTTTTTGACGATTTCGCCTCGGAGCTTTTTGATATTGCCAGCGGGCTAGATCAGGGCGACCCCCATTCTGGCTTCGCTTATGCTCTATACAACGCTTCTCTGGCAGAAATTCCGAGAGGCGAGAAGAGGGGAGAGGAGGGAGTCGTTTTCGTCGACGATAACACACTAGTAACGGTCGCTCACGATTTCAAGGGGACACACAGAAAGATCCGCAGCGTCATGCAGTGGAAAGACGGGGTGGAAGACTGGGGAAACAACCACAACGCCACCTTCAGTCTTCCCAAGTACCAATGCGGCAACTTCTCCAGACGACGCGTCGCCCACTCGTTCATGCTACGCAAAAAGATTCCAGAACCTCGTTTCGACCTAAAACTCGGTGGTCACACTATCAAGTCAACCGATTCCGTGAAACTGCTGGGAGTACACCTGGACTGTGAATTACGATGGCACCAGCAAGAAGCGGCAGCGTTAGCCAAGGGCCAGGCGTGGTTAATTCAGACGGCACGCATAGCGCGCGCCTCACGTGGCATTGGAGCGCGCAACATGCGGAAGTTATACCTGGCGGTGTGCGTTCCACACATGCTCTACGCTGCTGACATCTTCCTGTCGCCGCCAACAAGCAACAGAAACCCCGCGAGAGGGCTGTCATCAAAAAGATTCGCACCATACAAAGGCGGGCAGCTCTAGCAATAACGGGGGCTCTCCGGTCTACCCCCACAGAAGTCCTAGAGGTATACGCCCACCTCTTGCCGGTCGAGCACCTTGTCGAGAAAATCCGTTTTGGCGCCGCGCTTCGGCTGGTGACGCTGCCGAAGACCCACCCTCTATACCACGCGGTGAGAGAAGAAACATCGAGAAGACCAGGTCCACACCCATCGCCACTTCGCGACCTGTTAGCAGACTTTGCATTGGAGCCGGAAAAGATGGAGAAAATTGAGGCGGTGAGAAAGGTGGCGACGTGGAAATCGAGTACAGCGGTAGTAATACCGAGCTCGAAAAAGGCGGCGGAAAAAATGGAGAAAAAGGACAGTTCTATTTACAAAGTATATACTGACGGTTCTGGCATAGACGGACGCATCGGGGCATCAGCAGTATTGTATCGGCAGGGCGTCGAGGTCGACTCCTTACGGCTATACCTGGGCAAGGCGGATCACCACACGGTATTCGAGGGCAAAGGCGTCGGCGGCATCTTGGCGTTAACCCTGCTCAAACGCCAACCCGACCTCAGAGGACCAGCTACGGTGGTCGTCGACAGTCAACCGGCAATTAGGGCCACGTGTGCGATAAATCCCACTCCATCGCACTGGATTTGGGACGTCTGGCACTCGCAAATGCACGAGTTAGCAGAACGACACCCCCAGATGCAGCTCACCATCCGTTGGGCTCCAGGACACATCGGCATTGTGGGGAATGAGAGAGCGGATGTAGAGGCAAAGAAAGCTGCTCAGGAACGTTCATCTTCGCGCGCTGATGATATTCCGCGTCGGCTGCGAGGAGAACTGCCCTGGAGCAAATCTGCTGTGCGGCAGGATTTTAACGCCGAACTCAAGAGTAACGTTGAGAAGCAATGGAAGAAATCTGCGCGATATCAACGTACCATGCAGTATGACGCGGGACTAATCAAAGGCTCATACCTTGTTACCGCCGACGCCCTCCCACGTAGCCTCGCAGTCCTTCTTCTCCAACTCCGCACTGGCCACATACCCCTAGCAAAACACCTCCACAAAATTTCCAAAGCCGAAACCCCCATCTGCCCTTCCTGCCGTCAGTCCAACGAAACAGTCAAACATTTCCTCGTACATTGTCCCGCACATGCGCAAGCCCGCCGCACATTGTATTCTGCCGCGGGACCGGATTTGCAGGTCTTGCGGAAGCTGCTGGGAGCTCCTAAACTCCTTCCCCACCTTTTCCGCTATCTGGCCCGCATGGGGCGGTTTCATTCCGTCCACGGAAACCTCCCTGAGCCGCCAGACCTCGGAAAGCCGTCACGAGACGAAGCAATTAAATTCTTAAAAAGCTTCACGATTCCGAGCCACTTCCCCCGCACAGCTGATCCCTTCAACTTCATTCCAGCCGACCAACCCAGCCCGTAGCCCAACACCGCCGATACCGTTTCGACCTCGCCCCGCCCTGCCTGCCTACTCGATGCCCCAACGCGCCCGTCACTTACATATCCCCCAGTTTTCTCTTATCTTATACCCATTTTTACTTACCTCTCAATACTTTACTTACCAGAGCTTACCTTCACCGGAGGCCTACACCCCACCTACTCTACGCCTGGCTCACTTACCCTACCCAACAGATCGAGCCACGCACTTACTTATTGCGCATACGCGCTTCCGTCTGTTCTCATCTAGAGTGGACGGAATGGACATGTTTTCGCGGACTCATTACAATTAGGCACCTCAGATATAAACAGTAGATACTTATGTGTGTAGAAGAATGCCCACCATGCCGTGAGCGGCGAGGGGCAAATAATATTGATTTAAAAAAAATAAAAAATAAAAATAAAAAAAGGGAGTCGAGGGCTAGGCGCGTCGACACCGCCACTTACGTTACACGCAAATCCCGATCACTACCATTTTAAACGTTTGAACGCCGCTTACCGCTTGCAACTAGACAGTTCTATTCCAAGCAGATTCTGACAGAAGTGTTCAATAACAATTCGAATAAACTTATCCAGCCGCCGAAACTTATTTATTGGCCGAAAATTTGAGCTAGAAGTAGGTATTCCACATCAGCAAAATGTACTTTTGATCTTGTGATGTCGTGTAGCTCGCGAGCTTTCTGATTTTTGTTTGAGTTTTCCAACCAGTCTATGCGTACCTTCTGCTCAGTTATGCCTCCCAGTGTGCCGCTTTTCATCTACTCAATATTTCCTATTGTCTCAATTACTTACCCGCATTGGCCCTTTATTCAACGAAATTTATGCCCTCGCGTGAAATCCGATCTTTGACGTCTTGTACGCGCGCGCACGCGCTTGTACGCGAGGTCACTCGCAGACTGTGTAAAACCCAATGGAGTAGACTTCTTGCATGTCTAAAGTGGTGTAAGAATGAGTCTGAGGCGTTTTCACGATATAAATGTCAGACGAACCTCTCTGCGCCTGATCGCATGCGTCGTTTGCATACTTGTCAGCTATCGTGTTCTGTTCCCGCGGAATCCATTTGAAGGTGACCCTTCCACTGTTGAAAGATCCCTCGATCTTAAGCTTCAGGTCGTGCGCTTCTTCGATCAAGTCTGCGTTTTGAACTGGCTGGCCTACATGGCTGTGAGAAAATTGGATCTCGGAGAATTTTACGAGGCGGGCTCACCTTCCACCGTCCTCCATCCATTCTGAAGCCACATATCAATCCAGTACGTCAAGCAATTGACGGCGTATTGAGAATCCGTGTGCACAGTGAGAATGAAAAATGGGGGTTGCCCACTGCCAGAGCATACGTTGATCTGCTTTTCATGCGCAGCCTCGAGGGCGAGGATTATCGCCGTGAGCTCGGCTCCTGTGAGATTTCAATAGAGTCCAACAGCGTCATAGTCGAAATAAGACCAACTTTGATTCGTTGGACGTGGGGATCGGGGAAGCGGTGAAGACTGGCAGCCGGGCGGATATCTAGGGAAATAGACACCTGCGCCCCCTACGGCGTCTGAGTACCCATTTCGGCGACATGCACCATCCGTCCAGGCTTCCAGGATAAACGACATTCCGGGAGAAAGTTATTGTAACCTAGCGCTTGAACTCCAAGATCGGAAGACTAATGGTGGAGCAAGAGGAGAGAAGAGGCTTTATGTCAGAGACAACCGAAGTACCCCTTTCGTGGTAACTGAAACTCGAACCGTATGGAAATCATGATGCGATCGCGTTTCCTCTAGAACAACGTTTTAGCAAGTCCCGATCACGCCCATTTTATGTGAGGGAGAAAGATTTCTATTCGCCAACTAGAATGGAAATGCGTCTTTTAACACGCACAAGAGTCAACGACCATTATTTAATGGTACTAGGCGGTACTCAGCTGGTGATAGGAGAATACGAGGAAAGTGAACCGCCAATCATCCAAATATGACTCGGATCAATGATCCGATCGCCGGCGGCAAACTGGTTCGCTCATGACCACACCTAACATTCAGGTTCATCGTACTGACTGGGCACAGCAGTGCTCTTCCTTGCCGTCGGAAATATCGAGCATTTACCATGCTCTGGAACCCCTTCCATTGTGGTGTGCTACTGGGCCGTATCCGTTTGTGTCGAAACGAGTCTTGCCACTGCTGGTTGAACTTTCCAAAACCGCGTCAACCTCGCCCGGCGGCGACTCCTGCGAATCCCCACGGCCTCCTTTATCCAACGTCTTCGATGTGGCCCTGTCTACCGTCGCCGACGTCCGTTCTCTCCTGCGCCAATATAACTCGGCTCACTCACCCCTCCCATTCGTGCTCGGCTTAATACGGGTTTTGGTTCACATGTGGGCCAATGAGGGAGTTGTTCTGTATTCTGCCCCCCTATCCATTGGCGATCCTTTTTGAAATTTCCTTGACAGTACGGACGTCCAATTTGTGCGGCCTCGCACAGCGTCCCTAAGGAGTGAACTCGACGGAGTCGCCACCATCCTCGTATGTCACATTGTGGAACGCGTGGCGCAGGAATCAAGGCCGTCCACCCCGCCTTTGGTCGAACAACATTCAGAGTCTTCGCTATGCTACTCTATGAGCGCCGAGAGCGAGAGCGACACTTCTGATATCCCACCCCTCAACGTCCCGCTTGAAGCCCACCTTCTTCCTGGTCACGGTAGAAGGCAACAATCCGCTGTGCTTCCTTTCATTTGCCTCGCCAATGGCCAGAACATCGTTGATCTGATGACCAGCGTAGCGTGCCAACGATATGTTTGGGGTATCACTCAGCCAGCCGTGGGCTTTGCGCTCTCGGACCAGGGTGTTGAAGCGAAGCTTGTCGTATCATGGGTAGACCCTTCCACCGTCAGTGTTCCAAGATATTTCACTCGTTTGCTCAATCGCTCTTTAGAACATCGTTCATATCGCCCTTACCGCATCGGATAGCATGAGCTTTTCTCCAGGAGTGTTCAACTTCACAGACGCTGCGTCTACACTGGCCTTTTCCCAGCTCATCCACAACCTTTCTCCTCGGTTTGCAATAATTTCCAAGTCCACGACGGTTCCATGCGGACGCAACAAGTTCGATTGGCGCTCCGACATTGCTAAAATTCCATCTGAAGACTTCCTAAATTGGCGAGACCGTGTGGCCCGGTGGATATACAGCGTTGAAACGTGCGCTGATGGCCCTGATGGCTCGTGTTCAACGGGCGCTGGATATCTCGAAGCAAATATGTAAGAATTTTTCGCTGCCGCCTTATTTCAGCTTTCGAATTGAATGGCACAGCCTGGCGGCGAGCAATCCAGTATTGAGTGAACAGTCCAACTGCCGACGTATCGCGGAACCAACCACGGACATCACAAGAACTTCCCACAGCTCTGAGCATGTCCCCGCTCTGCTAATTGCCTCTATAACGCTGACGCCTCTCAGATACCCTACGGCACCCCCCTCTGACTCGGAGAACCCTGAAGGCGACTTCCACCCGTGGCCATGGGCATTTGACCGTAATGTTCACTTTATAGCCGCCCGAACACGCCTTACGTTGTGGGACTCCATGACAGAGCGCGAGCGCGCTGAGGTTCACGAAATCAACGAGAAGGTCGAGGCATATGAAAGGATGTGTGGGTTTAGGTGGTGTGTGTCGTGGGATGCGGTATGCGTTCCACCTTTTTTAAATTTCTACTCACATACAGCGCAAGCCTAACTCTCGGCTTGATGTGAACCCTGCTTTCGATGGCCGGGATTTATTGGCCGAGGCGGTAAAGATACGGCAGGGGTCTGGGGCGGAAGTTATCGAGTTAGAGCCTGGACACCGTCATTTTCTCGAGGAACGCATGTCCGCCGCGCTGCTCGCGTGCCCTGGACCTGTCGGTCACCGCAGGTCACTCGCTATCAACAATGCAGGGCATCGTTATGATTGGGACCGCCTCATGTTCACATTCTATACCCACCATAGCGAAGACATCTCTCCTTGTATTTTGTGAGTGGTTCTCACAGAGATTGCGGGGAGGACTCTGAAAAAGTTTAACATAGACTTGCGCCGACAATCCACCTGGTGCGAAATCTTCTGGCGGACCTAGGATCCGGTGATTCCGCGTCGTTCTTGGCTGCCCTAGATGCCCAAGCGGAGTCCACCGTTTCTCTCGCCGTGAATTCGATCATCGCCAGCCGGGCGAATGATGAGGAAGTCTATAAAAAGGAAACCGACGTGCTTGATGCCGCAGCTACGTTCAACTCTGACCTCACGGCAATGCTTGAAGGCGGTCCGGAATTTTATAAGCAGCTTGTCGACAATCGATCCCGCCGAGAACCGCGACTTGGAAAATGCGACGCCGTATTGTTTACCGCTGTGCCGTTGCCATCCGATATCCTCGTGCGTCAGGTTCACGCTGTCGCCACTGCGCCCAAGCATCGGCGACCAGTGCACGGGGCCTTGTCGTTGATAATTGATACCCCTCCGGAGACCAATCTGATGCCTGCTTTAGATGACCACCTCCTCCTTCCACATACTGTGGTACAGTACAACGCATATGCTAGTTCTGTAGCAGAGACGACTTTAGATGGGGGACGCATGGCCCTTGTGTCCTTGGTGGCGTGTTACTCTGCTCTCGGCATCGAGGACCACTCTTTCTACTCCCTCGTAATGTCGGATATGGTTTGCTTGATCCTCATGGCGTGGAAATCGTCGAGACAACAAGTAAGCTCTCCATTCGCGTCCCGCGCCATTTTTCACGGGTTTTCAGAAAACGTATGTGATTGAAAGGAAGGTCAACATATTCGATATTTCATCGCCTGTCGAAGCAATACAATTTGCGGCTTTGCTTTTACGGCTCCGAGACGATCAGGAGAAGTTGCAGATTCTCGTTGCGAAGAAGCTTGAAGTGGGTGTAGATTGGCAACGATTTCCGTCGTGGAAGAAGTCCGACCAGGCGGATGGGATGCTCTTTCTTCATGGAGTGGATTCGGATCCACTTCCATCCTAGTGCCAGTAGAACTGTGGCATTTTTCAACATCTGCCCAAAATTTGTATTTCTTCAACAACGACAACGAATTGCACTGGGAGTATTCAACTTCTACTTTGCCCGTGCCGGTTCACAGATCTCCCTGAATCTTTCATCTCATTCCCGATAATTCTAGACACGTTATTCATCCAAATAGAAGGCTTAGAAACGTGGACAACCGTGCGTCTCATTCAATGTGATATGGGCAAATTAGCACTTGTTGAGGAAACGTAAGACGCAAAATTTTGTTCCTGGTTATCAAGTCGCTGTGGACGGTTACATTGACCACGGGGGCCGCGCTACCGCCAGCCAGGAAACTAAACTGTTCTATGCGTGCACGCACAGCGCAAGGACGATCACCGTCAGTTCCGTTCCTGCACCCGTAAAGCTAAAATGTTAAAGCTCGACATTCGTGAAGAGATGCATGCGCAGACCGACGTTGGAAATGATTGTAGAATTTCCGGGAGCCTATCAGTCCAGTCGTCCGGAAATGCAGGGAATCAGATGCCTGCGCCGCTGACTTGGAGAAGAACCATTTTCCAAGTATGCGAGACCACATCTTGAGATGACCCCCTTATGTACAAATCTCGTGGCTTTACAGGCTTCATTGAAATCCTCTTGCTTTGTCTTCTATGTCTAAGTACATGGCTCAGTCGCTCACCCAAAATGCATAACAACCCCATGCCCAATCTCTACCATGTTTCCGAACATATTTTGAACGCTCGGATGCTCCAGGACGTAATCTGTTCCTTCATGCTCTGGATCCGTCACCAACTCGCGGAACTCGCTCGGCGGCATCCCGTACGGGTGCCAGAGGAGCCAGTTACTGTCCCAGACCAATCAGTGCGCCGTTCGAGAGCATTCAAAACAAAAACCCATACCGGATGGCATTCTCCTGTTCCTCCGCCTCTTGGATCTTGCCGACGCGCCGCAGGAGGCGGCTGAAACACGCGCGGGACCACAACTGGGTGCTGTGTTGCATCCCGATCGCGGGCGACGAGGCGTACACGGCACGAAAGTGGGCAATCGCCTCATCCTCCTGCCCGGGCTGCTTGTGCAGCGCGACAGCGAGATACATCATGGGCGTGTCATCCGTTTCGCCGCCGGGGTGCGTGCGCTTGAAGTACGCAATGGCTTGTTCGAGGTAGGGCACTGCCTCGGCGATGCGGGTCGGCGTCGAGTACTGCGTGCATGCGATGAGTGGAAAATATAAGAATGGTCGAACAGAGTAACAAACCCTGAGGCACATCGAGAGGTTCCAATTGCACTTATCGAGGATGGCGGCTTTGGTGTGCTCGACGTCCACGTTCGACGTGTCCTGGTTCGCCGCGCGGAGGATGTCTTTCAAGTATTCCACGTCACTCCCTTTTGTTTCCACCTCTGCTCGGAACCCTTGGAGTTTGTCGACGAACTCTCTTTGTTGTGTGGACAAAAGAGCTGAGAAGATCGTCATATTATTATTGAGAACGGAGATTGTGCCATAGCGGGCGGACGTGAATGTTGGGACAGGCATATTCAAAAAGAGTAAAATCTAAAGCGTTTTGTTTCTGCTTTATATCCACAGTTTAGTTCCCAACCGTGACCCTGAGCCACTTTACGTGTGGACCTTCATTTGACTTTTTGATAGCCACGATTGGTTGCATCAGAATGGAAGGATCTGGGAGGGCACGAGCTGGCAAGGGACAAGATATGCGGTTTCTTATAGATCCGGCGGCTCGAAGCGAGCCGAAGGCACTTGCACAACACAGACACAACACAGAGGTGGCCGAAGGATTTTTGGGACCAACATGGCATCCGAGCAGGTGGCGAGGGTATGGCAGTGGTCTACAATAAAACAGGAAAGAGAGTTAATCAGAGATCGTCGGAAATCACCGACGATTTACACGTGGAGACCGAGTTGAAATTCGCCGGCAAATGCCGGAACGCAGTTCAACATTTCAACCTTAACTTCGGTTGGTATTTATCGGTCTGTTGTATACCAAATTCCACACTTTACAAGGTAGTAAAACACCGCATGCGCCATCTGTTGATTTACGAGTCTTTGCAAGTTTCTGCGTGTTGCAGTATACAGTACATCTCTCAGGCTTGCTCAACGTTTAGTATCTATCGATATTCCAACAGTCCGTCCGTTCTCCGACATGCGAATCAACGCACATTCCCAGCATTCGCTGTATCCAAATTAGCACATAAAGAGTGTAAGCGAACCTGACTCACCAACGATCCAAAACATACACATTCTTCCTCAAAGATGCTGCCAACACAATAAACGCGTCGACGGGCCCATCCTTGGCTCCGCATCGCACAATACACCCTCTCGTCCGTTCGAGCGGAGACCCAGCCTTCGTGAGAGGCTCCAGCCGCCTGGAATGCTCGTCCAGCATCTCCCTGAGTAGCTTTTGCCTCCGAGCAGGCGCGTCTTTCGATGCCGCAAAAACCAGTTCCTTGAACGCTGGCGTGTCCGCCGCTGTTAACCACGCGTCGGACGGAGGTAACACGCGGAGAATGAGGTCCACGGCTGTCGGTGAATGGCGCGTCGCCTGTCTCCAGAGCGCCGTGTGTTCGCAGGGTGCGCCCTGTTTAACATCGGGTTTCCAAACCGTCTCGATGACGCGACCGAGGCATTCCACGCGTATGAGGGCTGCTAAAGCACCACGCGGGGCAGCGAACCCGGTCTGGGAACACACAGAAAGCAGTGGGAATGCGTCCGTTTGAAAGCGGCTGAGGACGAGAGTCAGTGCCATCCCGTCCTCTGGGTCGATAGCATCCGTAGCGGCAGCGACTGTCAAAACATTTGTTGTCGTCGTGGGGGGAAGACGGGCAGGGAAGAGCGACACAGTGTCGCCTCTAAAATACGGCATACATACGGCGGAGAACTTGGCCGGCATAGTGGTGCGATAGATGATCTTGAACTCCTCACGTGCATGGAGGAGCGTGACGCCCTCGGTGCTAATCGAATCATAGAGCCATCCACCATTCGCGAACAGAACCCGGTCAGGGCCGTCATCCGTTTGATAGTCCTCGCGATCTGAGGCCCAGGGCAGCGCGACGAGGTACCCCAGTCCAAAAGGGCCTGGTGCCTTCGGGACGGATACAGGGATATCGTCTGTAAGGATGCTCAACGCGACGAGGAAGCGGAGGAGCTGCGTGTCCGATAGTTGCGAGCCAACGACGATGCCCATTGCGTTGGCGACCTCAAGAACGGCTGGACCCATCCGCCGGTCAACGTCAGGGAACAGGGCAAAATTACATTCCACCCGCGAAATGAGGTCCTCCAGCCACGCCTCCGCCGCCGAGATTGCCGGTTCCCAAGTCCGCGCGAGCGCATCACAGTGCGCTGGGCGGGACGACGTCACGACGAAGTACTGCGAGCGAAAGGATTCAAGATCGCAGGGCTGCTGCGATTGTATGAGCGCGCATTCCCCACAGACACAAGCCAGTGGATCAAGGTCGGGGAGGACATTGACGCTGCTGTGGGTGTATCGCGAGGTAATGTCCGGCAATGACAGAATGTCCGGCGCATATTGGCACACTCGCATTGGATTCACGAGGAACTCGTGTACGTTACCCAATGAAGAAGGATGGTCGACATACAACCAGGGCTGGGCCTCGGTACGCTTGAGGACGTCGACAAAGATGACCAAATTGCCGCGTTCCTGGCGAGACAAAGCTGAGAAGATGGGATTCCATGGACCAATATCGTTTGTTTTCTTCCAGAATAGCAGCGCACGAGCGATGATAAATTGTTCAGCATATTGCCAAATATCCGCAGGGAGTCGTCGAGCCAGCCGGTCAGCAAGGTGAACAGCTTCCAAGATCTGGTGTGGCTCCGGCAGCGTCTGAGAGCTACAGAAAGCATTGAACAAGAGGACGCGGACAAAACTCTGGTGCGCCCATCCGTGCACTGGATATACCGAACAGAAGCGGGAATGAACAAAGTCCTCCGTCGGGTCGTCCTGCCACATCGCATCGTACGGCGCAGTCCCCACACCCTCGAACACCTCGAACGCGAAACTGTCTTGTGAAGAAAAACTCGAAACCGAGAGAGAATCCTCGTCGTCATGATGATCCGCAGGCGGAGGATCGGCATTCCAAAACGCGTCGGGGTCGATGTCTTCAGCTGAATAGACCTTTTTACCGAGGCCAAAGTTACATGCCGCCCATTGGATAATAAGCATAGTGAGTTTGGTTTGCGGAATGATGGTTTTGATGGGAGAGGGCGGAGGAGGAAAGCCGGGTTCTGACGAACGTCGTATTCATATCTTAGCTCCTCGGGGAGGGCGTAACCCCAGAGCTCCGAGCGTGGAAGAGCCTTGTCTTCGTCTTCCGGGCTGTAATCACGGCCTTGGAAAGGGTTCCTGTCTGCCACGAATAAATATTATTGGCCGGGCCGATTTAATTAGTAACGAATTACAACCCACCTGGCGGGAGCGGCAGCTTCGTCTTTATCATCTTCCGCAAGCTAACGAGCACTTCTTTCACCGACACCAGCTGCTGCAGCTCATCCTCCAAATCCTGGTTTCCGTCCCGTCGGATGGCGTCTCCGACGGCCGTGGAGAGCAGTTTTGCTACGGAATCTTCGGAGAGACGGTGCCCGATGATCCAGAGCAGGAGCAGCATAATCCTCGCTCTCGTCCCTGTCTCCCCGAGTAGAGCCATTTTCTTGAAATGCTCATTCTGGCCTGATTTAGGGCATACCAGTTAATCATAGCGCTACGCAAAGAAAGAGTTTAGAATAAGTTTAACACGAACCAAGCCTGCGAAAGATCCCAGAGGTGAATGTCGAGCGTAGTTCCGTGTACCAGTCGATGTCGGCGAGCACACCTGTGGGAGGACGCATATGGTCGAGAGCCGGATGCAAGGAGAGTGCGCGATATACGAGCAGCTGCGCAGCCTTTTTCTTCTCGTTGGTTGCCGCGATATCAGTCTTGATCTCCCGTACGGTGGTGCGGATTTCACGAAGGATGCTCCCGACGTCGATGGAGATGCTGGTAGCCATGGGGGATGGGAAGTTGAGGGAAAGGCAAAGGCTGTTGTACTATTGTACTAAGAATGGCTCGGGCGATGCCGCTACTAGTGCGGCATCAAGGTGTCACTGCTGAGAGAATTTCTGAGAGAAATTTAGACCGAGTTGGAAGGTCGCCTCCTTGGATTGCCTTGGGATACTCATCATGCCTAGAGAACCGCAATGATCCCGGGAAAGAATACGGAGGATCAAAGAACGAGAACCCTGAGCAAGTTAGTTTTGTTCTTGTTTTTTTTTATTTTAAATAGTAATACTCAGGCTATTATCCGGAGTCTTTTTTTCAGCTCGCAAGAGACCGACTGAAAAGTCAGGTAATTTCCGATACCCGAAAGGAGCCCATCCTGGTGTCGATACAACGAGGGTCACCGGTGGTACTGGCGAGAGGAAAGTTCAACCGCCAGAAATAGCCGACCAATCACGTGAAATTCGGCAACGGCCGGATCGTGTTCAGTTTTCTCGTTTTTTTCTTTTCTTGTGAGCTTGATGGAAATGCTCCGTGCTTAAAGCGACCGCATGCTCGGTGTTGGCACGTCAGGCGGATCTCTAAGTCATCTTGCAATTTTAAGTAATGCTGGGACGCAGCAGGCTGAAGACTTGCTGAAGACGTAACAATGAAGTGAGTTGGAGGCGCGTATACAGATCTAGAGCGACGTAGGGAAAGGCAAATGTTTTGAGGACCAGCGCGAAGGCGGGGAATTCAGAATTTCAACGGCGTCGACGATATACCGTTCCAGTCTCGGGAGGTATTCTCTGAAAGGGAAACTTGAACCCCGTTTCAGGATTTGACACTGACGAATTAGTTTGGACATGTCTTCAACCCCGGCGGGCCATGAACGAAGTTGAAATTGCAGCTCGTTCCGGGGCCAGTAGAGTTCGATTTCAATAGGATGCAAATTATTCGTCGCAAATTTGTATGAGAGAATTGTTTCAACCGAGGTAGGAAGCAGACCAGACCTGGATTGCAGCCGACTTGAATTTATTGGCGTCGCTACGGTGCTTGGTTGAATTTCAGTGCTCTCTGTCCAGGTGATCCAAGTGTGATGTATGGCCGTGTTATGATGGCGGGGCGTTACGGATACTTGAAGCAACGAAATTAGAAACCGAGTTTATACTCTTCCTTGCTCCCACCATGACCTAGTACGTCCTCCGCCGCCGGCTGCGGTTAATCTGACGCGACGCACAGCGTGATCTTTGGCCGCGCCATCCCGAAACAATACATATCCATGGCGGTCCTGGGGAGCATCGCTGGCGGCACAATTTACGCGCGGTCAGGCAAAACCGCACAGCCAAAGACGGTGGATGAGGCGAAGAAGGCCGTCCCAATCAACGCGGGCTCGAGGTGCGTTCCCCTGCCTCGCTGAACCGGGAGAAAACTGATTGTGGTACAGCGAGGAAGAAGTGTTGTACGTGCCTATTTTCCGGCTGGCAAGCGTCTGATTTTGCGACGACTGACTACTAGGATGGACAGCATTAGAAAATTCATCGCAGACGCGGAGAAGGAGGAGGCAGGGTCGAAGCATTAGAAATAATCGGGAATAAATATGTTTTCGGTTGGGTTGCTAACAGAGAGTGATCGTAAGAAGAGGAGCAGCCTTGTCCTCAACCAACATGAACAACAAGCGCCATTCCATGCCTGTAGGGCCTCGCCCGCTTCAGCTCGCCAACGGGCCAGTTAGCGATGGTCTGCCCTCGGCGTCGTTGTCCTCGTTCTCCCCTAGTCCACTCACCCCGTCGACGCCAACCACTCCCAATGGCGGGCCTCGACGCCAGTCTTCTATAACTTATAACCCTTCAACGCGCCCTGCACGGACAGCAGGACACCGGAGTACTCTTGTACGCAGCAATTCGGTTGGGGGGTCGTTGGACCGACGGAGCACGGCGCCCGAGCGCTCGCCGGTTACGCTCGCAGAAAAGTTCGTACACTTTCATTTTTGGGACTTGAGCGCCGGAACAGGCCAGAGCTCGGGGTATTAGCTCCAGTTTAACCTTTCTGGCATCTTGACCCCTGCCCCGGATGCTGACCGTAATTTCCAGACACGCGGATTTACTGCACTTTATTGCGCAGAAAGAGTCCAAATGCCTCGAACTACGGTCCCAACTGGCTATGCACGAAGCCGAGCTCCTTCAATGTGCGCACCCTCGTACCCCTCACAAATGCAGCCCTAATAATTTATCCAGTAAAGCGCAAATGGGAGCGCATCGTCTCGCGTGGCTTTACCTCGCCGCACAACACCAGCCTCGCCTCCACCTCCACCTCCTCCGGCGCCTCCTCCGGGGGCACCAGCCTCCTCGAAAACAGTCCAAATCCGACATCTGCGAACGGCGGTGCGATGCTCGACGGCATCCACAAAGGTGTGCAGGGCGTCGGGCGCTTCATTGCGGCGTTCTCCCCCACCACGCCGTACTCCCCCTCAGCCGCATCGTACTTCGAGTCCGCCAAGCGTGGCGGAACGCACTCGACCAGCTCTAGCACGTCGACGATGGGCACGAAGTCCATGCGTCTCTCGCAGTCCTCCCTCGCGTCCTCGTTTGCCTCCTCCGTTGAGGAGCCCGTTACGCCCGACGAAGAGGACCCCGACGCGCAGGTACTCATGGTGCACGACACGGGCGCCACGCCGACCATGAGCCCGAATCCGGCGTTCAACGCGCGGCGCCAGCAGCTGCAACGCGACCACGAGCGGCGCACCGGTGCAAGTGGGGGCGACTCGAGCGCAGAGGCGGAGGAGGACTTCTTCTTCGCGAGCGCGCAGGCGTCGGCGGCGATGGCGATGTCGACGCCGCCCCCCACCGCGCGGCCCGCGGCGATGGAGACGTCAACGCCGTCAGCACGGCCAACGGCGGGGAAGCGGGCAAGTGGCAGTGGGATACCGGGGCTGACGCTTGTCGACAGCGTCGCACCGGTCTCGGCGTGGGTGGGGAGCGTCGGCAAGAAGTGGGAAGAGCTGCAGCGCGTACCGACGTGCGTCCTCCTTTTTCTTCCCCTGGATGAATATTTATCTATGAACACAGATTCGCAAAGAACAGCAAGCGCGCGTCGCTCCTCTTCTCCGACATTGCGTACGCGTTGCAGGTTGGCCCGGTGCCCTCGCAGTCGCCCTCGCCGACGCCGACGCCCGCTCTGACCTCCTCCTCGCTAACCTCACCCTCGCCCGCAATGTCCTCCTCCAGCTCGCTCTCGCTCTCGCTCCTCGACGACGACGCCGACCTCCCGCCCATGATGCCCGACGCGCCAGCGCTGAAACCCGCGCCCGCCTCGTCGCTCCGGCTCGCTCCGCGCCCACAGACGCGGCAGCAGCAGCCGCAGTCACAGTCGCCCCTCTCGCTCTCCAAGAGCAAAGTCCCGCCGAAGGCGAAGCCGCCGCAGCAGGCGCAGAAGCAGACGCTGGACGATGATGAGGAGGAGTGGAATTGGTAGCCCCGCGTGTTTTCATTTTTCATTTCACGACTTGACGCATACTTAACGTTTATACATACTTACATTATTCCGATTCCGATTCGACTTGCTTGCTTTGGGCTTGCGGCATAACCGTCGCGCCGTTCGCTTCTTCTTTATTCCTTTTTTTATTATTCTTGCATTTTTTGCATTTTGCATTCGCATTCGCATTTTTGGGGCTCGCTGCGAAGCGAAGACATGTTTATACCAGTAGACTTTCGAGATACGAGAGACGCCATACGACATACATACATCCATCCTGTAACATAGCACGACATGACACTGACAAACGAACATATTCTATAACTCAGATCTAGACTGAACCACAAACCTACTGTAGTATTTCATTCAAATCGACACCGGGTGTGACGCGTGACCCAAAAAACCAATTCGACATTTCGACAACAGCCAAAATTTGGCGTGACACCAGCGAAATTTTCGACATTGGAACAAAATTTTGGCCTTTTTTTGCACCTTACAGCCAATTTTGAGTCCTGTGTGACGCTGGGGAGATTCGACAATCGCCAGTGTGACGCGTGACCCCTGCCAAATTTCGCTATCGACAGGGGGGTGCGTGACGCGTGACTGTCGATTTGAACGAAATACTACAGTACTTTTGAGACAAAATCGTTTACACTGCACGCCTCTCCGAGCCCACCCAGAAATAAATAACAGTTTGTCTAGCCTTAGGACTACCGCTGTCGCCTGAGGTTCAAAATCGGTTATTTTCTGGTAATTTCGAGCTGCCAGCACGCTGCCGATCCAAAAGTCAAAAGTTGCCATCAATTTCTGATCAGATTCTGCTCTGCATCAAAAAACGCGATTCTACACCCCAAACGATTCGGAGCACAAAATTGAAGTCTTCAATCGATAGCGCCCACCCACAAACGAGGAGGGTCCCCAGCAAACCGATGGCAAAATAATGAAAATTGAGGCCGCTGCAGCGATGCCGAAATTTCGTGGGAAAATAATGTTTTACCCTCCCGATCGCTCTTCCGGGGTATGTGAGACCTTCGGATAGAAGAAAAGTGGCTCAGATAGACCTAAATTTACATAAAAGAGGTTGGTGTATTTTCCAACATTTTCGCCTGTCTCTTGAGACTGAACGTTCGTAACTCAATCCGAATGTTGAGATGATACATAGTCGAGCCTACTAGGTATCACTCCCTTCCACGCACCAAACTTGCAAAAAGCGCCGCGGAACCTTTGCGCTAACCAACGATATTCTACTACGATTCAAGGTGGTGATGACTGTTTCGCAGGTTAGAACTTATATATAGGGGTTCATTTTAACGCTTGGATGCTGTACAAGTAGTGCGGTGCATGAAGCTGTAGGCGGTATTACTGTGGCTTCAGCGAATGCTGGACGCCTTCCCTTTCTCGTGTTCGCATGTCGACGAATAATTCCACCGCTCTTGTGCGCCGCGCTCGGGAGAAAGAGATGCAGCTTGTGCGTGGCTCCTTCAACGATCCTGCACCAGGAAGAACACTGCACCAAGTCTATTCGCACGTTGGCAACTTTGTGGGGATGCACGCGAACCGCGCCGCACATCGCTGGGGACGGGGACCTTCCGCGACTTCGGACCGCATCACAGAGTTCTTCGGTGCGGGACAGCAACGAGAGGCGAAACTGGATGCTTTGCGGGTCGACGGGTGTCCATGGCTCGAGGAGGGATGTTCCAAACTTGTGAAATATGCGCTGCCGTGGGTTCCATTACATTTCTGTGAACACCGTCTGCTAAATTTTGGCTGAACTCAGGTGTGAAACGGCACGGACACAGATTCAGGCGTTCAAATATATCGTGACGATCACAACACGATATCCCGGCACGCGACCGCTCTTTCTTAAGTCCAAACACCTCCGACGCGCTGGAAATACGGAAGCGATCTCTGCGGTGTGGACCCGTGCGGATGACTCGCAGACTCGGGAATGGGATTTCTACTGCAGCCTCGCCGCAGTCTGTCTCTCTGAAAGGCAAATTTCCGCAATTCTGTGTAATATATCGCCCAAATGTCTGGGATGCATTGATCCAGAGAGTGGCGATCTCAGCGTCATCGAGCGTCTGCTGGTCGCGTCGGAATGCAGGTACCGGATGCCATCATATTCCGGAATAGTCATTGCAGATTTAATTTGTCTACGCAGTGCGACTTCCATCTCCGACGCTCTTGCCCAACGATATTTGGCTGGTATCCTCGGATTACCAACCTTCTGGCGAGAATGGGGGCCGATCCACACGCCAGTCTTCAAGAAGATCTTGGAACGCCTAGCGCGCGTTCTGAGGGACCTCGGACTGGACTCTGGCGAGGAAGAAGATGAAAGGGATATAGTATTTGACAACGAAGGAATCGACTTCATGGCCAGCGCGATATTGGTTGGGGTCCTCGGCTGGCGAGCGGCCGACTTTGAATCACAATCCTGGTGTCGCGGTCTCATTGAGATTGTGGGATTGCTACGACTGTTTGTCTTTCCATTTCCTGACGACCTGTTGGTAACTTATTTCTCCTCAAGGTCACGGGCTGAATCTCTTCTGCCACAATCGTCGGCGCTCGCTACTGGTCCCGATATCAGGAATATTATTCCGGACACGGCGCCTGAAACATTAGAGGTTTTAATGATGGCGTGCGTCCTCTCTGACATGGCGGTTGGATTGAATTCTTGACGTTTTACGATCTCTTGCAGCTGCAGCACAAACGCCGGGATTGAAATCCCGCCAACGCATGCCGATCGTGAGTGGACCAACATAGCTAGCTCCACATCAGCTTATATCTTTCTGTTTGTAGGCATCAGCCCGCAAAGCATAGGCGATGCGGTGAATGATCCCGTTGCAGACCTGGACTTTGCACCCAAAGTCGTCTACACCGAGGCTGCTTCCTTTCAGTGGACGACATTTGCCAACGATTTTTTCCGTGCCCGCCGAAGGTCTTCGGATCTGCGCGATGAGGGAAATAGGCCCGCCTCTTCAGGAAACGTGCGCGTATGGATTTTAGGGCGGTTACGCAGCTTCTTGCATCCCCACGACGTTTATGCAGCACCTTCGGAGACGTCAATGGATGACCTTTCGACTCGGGATAGTGATCAACAGTCTTCCATATCTGGGTTTGTGGTAGAAACATCGGTTCACTGTGATGAAGGCGACGTTCCAGAAGATCCCTTTGACCGCCAGGCAAATCCGACGCTAGACTCGGACGGAATGTCGATTCAAATAAGTAGTGCGAGTGTCACCAGTGACTCTGAGGAAGAACAGCAACCATTAGCGAATCAAATACTACCCTCCGCTTCGTGCACCGATATTCCAGAAGATCCCTTTGACCGCCAGGCAAATCCGACGCTAGACTCGGACGGAATGTCGATTCAAATAAGTAGTGCGAGTGTCACCAGTGACTCTGAGGAAGAACAGCAACCATTAGCGAATCAAATACCACCCTCCGCTTCGTGCACCGACATAACAAGTGATGCTTTCAACATTCCATCGTCACCAGCAACATCCGTAAGCCGCTGGCTCCTTTTTGCATTGGGTATTTATCTTCTTCCAGACTATTCCCTTGAATAAAATTGAGACGACAGAGGTAGAACCTCGTGCTGATGATTCTCTCTCAGATTCTCCCCTCTCCCAGCGCGTCGCTCCGCCGGAGAAGAAGGCGTTTGATCCTGAGTGGAGCGAAATTAAGACCAACATCGATGCTTATTTAGCCAAGTCGGTAAGTGTCCTTCTCTCCATGCAACCAATCATTGACTCCTCGACGAGTCCAAGTATACTTTTCGCCGCAAGACTTCGGTTACTTTACCAACTTCTCTTGGAAAAACCGTGGCGCAGATAACTGCCCAATTTGCGCCCGTGCCTGCATTGGCCCCCGCGGCAGAATTAATCTGTTGCATCATCGACCTTTGCCAGAACGTTAACCAGAACCGGTACGTGTCATTGGCGTCGCTCGTGCGCGTGTATTGACCCCACCGCAAGAAATGCCGCGTTCCAGCTGCGTGATCGGTGCCATCGCTTGGGGCTCGTACTCTACGACAAGGCAGTAGCTAACGAAATTACTTGGGCGGCCGTTGAATCCGTTACTCAGTCAGTGGGGCAATGTATACTTACGACGAAAGCTTAAACAGAACACTGCAGATGTCTCACACTAATCAGTGCGAAAATGAACGTGTGGGCGCAGACAAGCAGGATCCAGGGCTTCATTCAGCAGAGCGAAATCGCCAAGGATATACAGGGCTTCATTCAGCAGAGCGAAATCGCCAAAGATATACAGCGCTTCATTCAGCAGAGCGAAATCGCCAAGGATATACAGCGCTGTCATAGTATGCTCACAGATTGCCTGACGTCTTTTCAAGTACGCGTCCTCGCTCACTGGGAAGAATTGAGGATACTAAATCTGTCTTAGCTCACTTCGCATGCGGAAATTCACGATTGGCAAGCGCAGTTTAGGCTCAATACTCAAGCGGACCACCAAGAACTCATGGAACTCCTATTCAACATCGAGAACTCGGTGCGCCTCTATATCTTCCGTCTTTCATGCGTCTAACCAGTTCGTGAATGATATATAGTCCCAGGGCAATGATATACGACAGATGATAGCCATGATGCAGCGGGTGCGTTAGGAGCTTGAAATTTGTATGTGAGGGAAATTCTGACGTAACTAGCTGGCTGAACAGAATATCAATATGGCACCCCAGTGACCTAACTGGGGTGCAATATGGCCAAACAACTTGAAGAGCCAGCCGCGCCCTCCAGTGTCCCTCCCTACCTTGGACCGTTTATAGAGCAAAAAAGGCTTGAAATGGGTGTTTGTTCAACATACTTACTTGATACTTACATTGACATGCATGTTCAAAATTGCTCTCCACGCGAGTTTTTCTTTCTTTCTTCTTTTGACAAGCGGTATCGGACGTGGTTGCTAATCGATGGCATAAGTTAATGTGGGCATTTACGGCGTTGCCTAGCAGCCTATTATGCACTCTGCGATACCCCCTGTACGTTGCGCGGTTCACTTCTTTATTCTTTATTATTCTTGCATTTTGCATTCGCATTTTGGGGCTCGCCGCTCGTTGCGCGAAGACATGTTTATATACAGCTACAGTAGACTTTCGAGATACGAGGGACGGCATACGACATACATACATCCTGTACCATAACACGTCACGACTAACAGAGCAAGTAACGAACATCTCCGATTCATCCTGAAACTCTGAACCCTACCCCAAAACAATTTGAACTCCTCCCACCGAACATGCACCAAGCGCCAGAAACCTCTGCGATATCCCTGTATAGGACAATTACGAGATATGGATACACTATGTTACGGAACGGCGGGAATCCCGCCTCTGAGCTCTACACACACATCGAAACAAGGGCGGCGCCGCCCACATGCACTCGCTCTATCCACAGCTCAGAGCTCTCTAGCCATAATTGAGCGGCTCCGTGCCCGTGATCGGGCGGCGTTGGGGTGCGAGTTGCCCCTGCGGCGCGAGAGGACGCGGCGGCAGTCCCGCTGGAAGGTTCGCTGGCGGTCGTCCACCGTCCCCTCCGCCCCCGCCTCCGCCTCCACCCCCGCGCGACTCGTACCCATCCCGCCGCCCCGGCGGCGGCTGCTGCCGATTGCCCGGTGGCGGCCCACGCCCGCCGTACCCCGGTCCTGGTCCTGGTCCCGGTCCCGGCCCTCCCCGTGGCGGCCCACCGTACCCCCCCGGGGGCTGGTTGTACGTCGGCCTCGGCTGCCAGTTGTTTGGGTCCTGCCTCGACTGCCAGTTGTTCGGGTTCGGCGGCGGGTGCTGCGGCGGGATGGCGCCCGGGGGCGGGGGGCGATACTGCCGATGCGGGTCCAGATGTTGGGGTGGGGGCCCCGGGGGAGGTTGATGCTGTTGTTGCTGTTGTTGTTGCTGTTGCTGGTGTTGGTGCTGCTGCTGCCGGTGCCCGCGCTTGTCGAATTCGTGCGAGGCTTCGTACTGTGGGAGGCTGCGAGAAATGGAATGTCAGCGCGAGTCGAGGTGACAGGTGAACGAAACGCACCTCTTGGGGTCGGCCGGCATCGGATCCGTCCAGAAATAGTCGTGCTCGAGCGCTTGCGCCGCAGTGATGCGCTCGCGGGGATTGCAGGTGAGCAAACGATCCAAAAGATCGCACGTCTCCTTCCCAATGCTGTGACGCATGAACAACCGCCTCAACTAATCGAAAAATCCATAGAATACGCACTGCTCGTAGCTTGGCTTGAGCTTGCGCGGGTGCTGGTTGAAGCGCTTGACGCCCTCGCACCCCGGTAGCGAGTCGAAGTTCGGCCAGCTGTGCTGGTTCGGCGTGCCGCACAGAACCCAAATCTTCTCGAGCTGGTCGAGGTCGGATGTCCCCGGCAGGATGGGCCGCCGCATGAACATCTCACCCAACACGCATCCGATCCCCCACATATCCACCTCCCCGCCGTACTGCCGCGCGCCGAGCAGCAGCTCTGGCGGCCGATACCACCGCGTCACGACACAGTTAGTGTACTTGCGCTCCCTGCCGCCGCCCCGGTTCGGGTTGTCCCCCGGGTCAAACGCGCGCGCGAGGCCAAAGTCGGCAATGAGAAGCGTCCCAGCGTTACTGATGAGCAAGTTCGCAGCTTTCATGTCACGATGGAGGATGTGGTTCTGCGCAAGCGTAAAAAGTGGCGCGTAAACACCAAACAGACATACGTACGCGATGCATATACTCCGTCCCCTCCAGCAACTGCTTCATGTACAGCTTGATATGGCTCGGCTGGAGCTTGACGCGCTCGTTTTCAAGCAGACCAGCGAGATCGTGGTCCATGTATGGGAAGACCATATACACCGACAAGGGATCCGTCGCGGTGCTGCGTACGACGAACATGTCGAGGATGTTGACGATGGCCGGGTGGTTGAGCGCCTTGAGGATTTTGATCTCACGTAGCGCGGTCACAGGCATACCCTCCTTCTCGTTGTGCATTAGAATCCGCTTCAGCGCGACGTGACGTCCGGTCGCTGTGTGTACAGCTTTGTGAACCTCGCTGGATTTTTTTTTTTGTAAGCAAAATTTCTCTTTGGGAACGAAAGTAATCAGGACGTACCCAAAAGTACCTTCACCGAGCTTTGTCGTAATCTGGTAGTCGTGCTGGTTTCCGCACCCTTTAAACACGCGCCCGTACGCTTGTTCCTCTTCGATCTGCGAGCGACGCGGGGAGCGGGCTTGCGCATGATGCGCACCGTTTCTTTGCGGACCTCTGGTGGCGGGGGCGGGGGCCCGGTAAACGCTGGGGGAGGGACCATCGCACGCGGGGAATGAATGGCGAGCGGGGCGGCTGGCCGAGGTGGGAGGGATGGCGGAGGCGGAGGGAGTCGGCTCTCTCTGGGAATTAATCGAGTGTCGGGAGGTGGGGGTGGCGGCGGAGACGAGGTAGGCGGCGGCGGCTGCGGTGGCTGCGGCGGCGGAGAGTGGGCGCGTGTCCGAGGTGGAGACAGCGGTGGACGCGGCGAAGCGGTGCGGGTCGATGGGCGGGGGGAGAGAGGCCGATAGTCGTGTCCATGTCCCATGCCCGGCGACATTGGCCTGTAACTGTCGTGGTAGTGTTCGCGAGGTGGCGACCTGTATTCATTCCGGCCAGGCGGAATATAGCTGTCATAGTGGTCTCTGTGTCCTGCTTCATCCCGTCGAGTCCACGCACGCGGGTCTGCACGCGGGTCACCTCGAGGGCGATAGCTTCGGTCACGGTTATATATGTCGGCCCCATCGTGTCGACGGCCACCGTCTCTCCCCCTATCATCATATTGGGGCGGATACCTCTCCACAGGCGAAGGGTGGTATCGCATTTCTTGGGGATGACCGAGCCGATACTTGTCGGAGTAAGGAGAGGTAGAACGGCGTAGCGGCGACGGAGAGCGTCTGTCCCGAGGGTTACGAGACGAGGAGTGGTGTCTATTCGAGGTAGAGGCTGTTTCCCAGAGGTCAGCAGCTCGCGGTTTCCGCTTCAGGTCTGAGTCGCGACTACGGCGCTCATCGTCCTTGGGCCGCTCGTACACAGCGGGAGAAGCGGTTTCAAAGACATTGCGCGTCAGGTTCGGTGCAGCTGTCTGAGGCTTCGTTTTAAAAGGAAAGGGGATTTTGGTTTTCAGGGATAATGGACCAACGACCGGTTTCGCCGGTAGTGACGTGGTAGGCGCAGGCCGGTCATCGTCGACCTCGCCTTCTTCTGGCGGTGAGGACGTGAGCTGCCGCTTTGACCGCCGTTCGCCGTCTGGGGACCGCGAAGCTGGTCGTTTGGAGGAGGGCATGAAGCAACCGCTTTCCTTTCAAACACGAACAAACCCCCGCCACACAAGCGCCCAAATTAAGCGAGATATTATCGGCGGAGATTTATAGGCCAGGGAGAGAAGAAGGACAGAAGAGAAATCAAAGGCAGTAAAAGCCTACGTTCAGGCTGAATAGCCTCAAAAAAGAGATTGTAGATTCGAATCGACTTCTCTGATTTTTTGTTGGTCGAGCCTGCGAGGAGCTCCTCTACCATGACCCGTTAGATATTGCGAGGATTTGCTTCATAGAAAAGAAAATACATATTTCTGCGTGCATGCAACTTACACTGTACCCAACGACGAGGAATCGTCGAGGATGGTGGTGGTAAGAGTGAAAGCGAGTCACGTGTGTGACATGTCACGGCTTCGGTTTAAAGTCAAGTAGGTAAGTGGCATATGCCGAAAGAGGTCCGATCCGAAATTCCGGATTTTGGCCGTTTCCGTCCTCAGGCTTTTGCGCCAGATCCGTCCGCATAAGGATCAGAACCTCTGTTTTTCAGCCAATTCTGTCCGCATAGCTGATGGGACCTCTCCGCGACTACGGTCCGTCAGCATACGGGATCGTACGTCAAAAACCGACACTTCCGTCCGCATAAAATTCAGAAAATGGCGCTTCCGTCCGCATAAATTCATTTTTACGGTCAATGAGGTGCTATGGGCTCTGGGTAGAGGCATACAAGCCACAACGTGGATATGTACTGAATAACTAATATTAGGAATTT
>JARJLF010002815.1:0-28395 GCA_029378395.1 Mycena leptocephala | reverse complement strand
TTTGGGGCCCTGGGGTTCGTCGTGGAATGGGGGGAGACAGTAGTACTGCGAGGACGACGTGGGGGAAGACATCAACTTGCTGGTCATGTGATGCATCAATCACCTTACATGAAGGTGGCTTCCACTGCTTCCATGGCTCACGACTGACATAAGGCCAAAAACTAGGGAGGTTCCACCGCTTCCACCAGAAAATTTTCAAACAATATCACATTGCACAGGCTATGGGTGAATGCAGTCTATGCAGAGGGTGTACATTCCCCTAGTGCCCCCCTGCTGTCTGATGTCCTTTTCCCTTCGCTCGTCCTGATACACGAGCCACTCCATGTCATAATCGCGTGCACCCTCCTTCTTTTTTGCTGCCACTGCGTAGTATCTTTCCTTCCCCAGTGCTTTGTATGATGCCTCATCGCGCTTAAGTATCTGTTTGGCCTTACGAGCATGCCTATGCCTTGGGGAGAATGTGAGACGAAGACTGGATTGAGGTGGATGACGCACCTCTCCTCGTATTTGGCCCTGGCTTTCTTGGCTTGCTTCTGCTGCTCACTGTAGGCCTCTGGATTGGCCTTCATCATTGCACGGTACCTAAAAACAGTATAGAAATGAAATAAACTGAGTTGCAAGGAGAAATGTGATTGCAAATACCATTGCATACGAATTCGGTTTTTCTCGGCCTCTTCTGCACGATTTCTGGGCAGGTAAGCTCCAAGGATATAGTTTAGGGTCTATAGAACTCACCTCTCACGGTACTTGGCCATAGCTAGGCGTCTAGCTGCTGGTGTACGACTAGGCGGGGGAGGGATCAAATCCGACTTTTTACCCTTTTCTGCACTAATGTGGGCTTTAGGAGTCTAACTGAGTAGTAGAGGGTAGCTAAGGTCTATACCTATCCTTTTCTTTCATGTTTGGCTTGAGGCTTTGACTTTGAGTTGTGGTGGTGGTCGAAGGAAAGGGTAGGTCTAGCCAAATACGGCCAATTTGGGCACCTTTTCGTCCCAGCCTACAATGTCACGTAAATGTAAAATTTATTCTGGATATACCCAGAGGTCAAATGAAAAGAACTGCCGACTCAGAATTCCAGCCAAGTCAAGGGATGAAGCTGGTAGACAGTCCAAAACCCCCATCAATGCCCGAGTGTGTGATCACCATGATACGAGTGTGTGATCACTCACTTCGGATAGCGTCGGGCCTAAGTCGACAATGGAAGCGGTGGAATTTCATCACATTTCTATTGACTCAGACGCCTTTTCCGATGGAACCGATGGAAATTACACTTCAAATTTACTTATGTCTCAAAAATAATCAACGAAATAACAAACAATATTCATATTTAAGGACAACGCAGTACAGTGTGACGTGGATAATGCATTAGATGCCTGCCTTCAGCTCCTCGAGGGTAGAAAACATGGCGCCCCTTCGCATGCGCGCTGCAAACCGAGCTCCTTCTCCTCAAGTCGTTCCTCACGGCTGAGCCCCTCGAAATAGGACTCCTCGTCTGGAAGTCGTGCTCTACCCAACGGAAGAGCCCCCCTGCCGTGTACTGAGTGAAGGAGAAGCGCCGTTCGTGGCTCGCGATGGGGATGTTGGAATGGAATATGGCGGCGCTGGGGATGAGGATCGTACACCCGGGGGGAAACTCCAGGATGAGCTTGCAGTCCCAGAGAATGAGATGCCCGCCCTTCCTGTAGTCGAAGTCCCCGAATGCAGTGATTGCGCACCAGCCAAATGCGAGATTGCCGAAGTCGCGATGGCCGAGTGCGCATGTGCGGGGTCCGAGATTAAAGGTACAGGCGGAGAAGATCCCATTGAGGAAGGGCCGTTTAAGGTGCTTGTACCGCTTGTAAAACAGCCGCATGTAGTCCACGTAAAAGTCGAAGAGATTTGGTGCCCAGTTAGCAAAGAGCCCTAAACAAAGGTAAGCCAAGAAGCCAGGCGACAAAGAGAAGACGCACCTGTAGCAAAGCCAGCGAGTCGGATGAAGGCGATGTTGCTGATTAGGGAGGCAAAGATTGCCGCATTGATGCCCCGTTGACCAATTCGCCAGGCTCAAACTGTCCACTGCCATGGGAGTTGCCGCCTGTGAGCTGGGCGTAGTTTCCCGACGGTGGAACGTCCGCTCCTCAGCGATGGAAGGCGGGTGCGGGCGTCTTCCATGGCCTCCACGGCGGGGTCGTGGACATCCCTCATGAAGTTGGGGTCGTCCGGCATCCCACCAAAGACGCCACAGACCTTTTGCTTGGCGTCAACGATGGGGCGTGCCTCCCTGAGCAAGATGAGAAGGAAGAAAGAAAGAAAAAAGAGGGGAAACAGGACTCACGGGCTATCATAGGGAACATAGGTGAAGCCGTGCAGAGTGGCGCTGGGGCCAAAGAAATCTGGTAAGGTCCTGGTGGGTGATGGCCCACTCTCTGCATCGTCTTCATCCTCCTCCGGTGCGACACCATCGTCACGCAACCCAATCCAGCCAGTAGAGGCGATGCGAACCTTTCTCATCTCAAATGTGGCCTTGATGGGGGAGACGGTTTGGAGAGATGGCGTGGGTGACGTGGGCGAGCATCAAGCAGGATGTCGGTCTTTGCTTTAGCCGCCGTGCGCTCAGCCTGGCGCTTGAGCTTCGAGCGTGCTTTGTCACGGTCGCGGCGGGTCTTGGGCGGCATGGAGATAGCGGAGGTGGAGCGGTGGCAGGCTGGATAGCGGCGAGAGCGAGGGTGGGCGGGCCACTGTCGAGCTCCGCAAGGTTCTCATCATGGCCGTGGTTGAGCTGGATGCTGTGAGCAACAGCCATTGCGATGTCGAACGTCCGTGCAGAGATCTCGGCCCATTCGGAGAAGACACGGCCGGAACGGGTGGTGCGGAATTCAAGAGCGTCGACGCCAGGGTCAGCAATGCCTGGAGAATATCAGTACGAGAACGGTGGCAAAGGAAAGGGGAGCACAAAGAGTGGTGGCAAAGAAAGGGAAAAACTCCCTGCAACGAGTTCCGGGCACGGATATCAGAAGCAGGGAGTTGAGGCCACCACCAAACTCCACAACGTCGCCAGGTTCCCGGCAGGGGTACCACAGCACGCTGAGGATGATGGTGGCAGGAGAAGATGGTTGATGGCCTAAAAAGGAAAGTGCAACTCACTGGAAGTGTTGTACATTGCTGGCCCCGACGTCGAGATGGTGGTGGGAGAGGAGAGAGGGAGGGTGGAGTGGCGCCATTTCCTCAGGGTATTGCCGAGACAAAGGAGCGGGTGTTTCCTTAGTTTCCTTTGTTCCTTTGTTATTATGTGTACACATCACCATTCCATCGCTTCCACCAGGTACCAGAGATTCAGTACACATTCCACCGCTTCCACGCATATTGTTTCATTCATTTTATTGAATAGCCTCCACCGCTTCCACGCATATTGTTTCATTCATTTTGTTGAATAGCCTCCACCGCTTCCACATGGCGCTGACTTTAGTTATCGCAAGTCCCTGTTCCACCACTTCCACCAGCGCGTGCGGAAACCAACACAGGTCACGTGGCCGCGTATCAACTGTCAAAAACTTCTCTTTCACCGACTCACCATGCCCAAGGACAAAACCAAGAGGGCACGGCCTCGTAACCGCTTAACCAAAGTGCGAATGGCAGTTGACATTCCAGGCCCCAATGGAAAGCCAAGACCAGAGCTACGTACCCTGGGTCTGAAAGAGCGCACACCTGAACGACATAACAAATACCGAAATGCTTGAACGTATTGCTGGTATGTCAATATGGGGGTGCAGGAGAAAGGTCTGATTTAAAACCCCTAGCCCTGCCAAAAAAGAAACGCGAGGCATTTGAACGTCTGAGAGACATGCCTGACGATCCAATGGACCGCTCTGATGATGAAAGTCCTGCTGCCTTCAATTATGACGACGTCGCCGAAGGGAACATCTGTATCGACATCAGCCATGCTGGTGGAGAAATGGGTGATCTTCAGGATGATTTAAACGAGGAGCTTAATGGGAAGAAGTACGTCCTTCCTAAACTCTTCTCAATGTTTGTACTGACCACTGCACAGGAAACGCCATGACCGCAGAACTCGCTGGGACGTCACGCAGCGCGGGTGCTGGGTTTCCGCGGTCAAATGAAGGCAATGACCGATGCATATATCAACTGGGGTGCGACTCAAGCGGAGTTTGGACTCGATTCGACTGCACCACCTCCAGAGCCTAAGACGGTCGAGACATATTACAAAGTTTCAGTCAGTGATTTTCTATCACTGATACGTCTATCACTGGCTCTAACTTGTATTAGGTAGCTACATTGTAGAGGCACCGCTGACGGGCAATGATGTTTATATTGCATCGGGTCTTGTGGGGCAAGGCCTCATTCCATGCTCTCCATGGACGCCCAAGGTCGCTATCACAATCCGCCTGCTCGAGATGTACCGCATTGCGGCTTGAGATGCCCCACCCTCAGTATCCAGCCCTGGCTCAAGACTCTGGCAGATCTCCATGGCATGGCATTCAGGCCCTACAGCACCCAACAGTTCTCCACCTGCTTTGATGTCTACCTCGAAATCCTCAAGAACGTTGATGACCGCGTGAAGAAGGCACTTGGGCGTGATGCTCCTGACTGGCGTCTCAAAAATGGCTGCCCGGCGTGCACCTACAAGCTCGAGGGGAGATGAAGCTTATCTTTGAAATGCTGGTGACAATGGATGGGAACAACTCCTTGAAGCGTGTCTTGACGAAGGAGAAGGGGGTGGTGGCGAGAATGGGACAGGAAAAAGAGGAGGATCGAGCGGCCGGATCCAAAACGGCGGATGCTGGAGGGACATACTTCCTCAGTCGCGAGAAGGTCGACTGGTTCACAAAGGAGATGCTAGCCAGTTCGCCAAGGCTCCGGTATGCATTTGCTTCTGCTTCCACGGCTTCCATGGAAGACGCTCACACACACTAGAGGAGCGACAATCTGGAAGAGGATTCGGGGTGCCAGGAGCGGTGGAAGAACATGTCAGAGGAGCTCACCTCACGTATGTGGGGAATCTTCGACGAGACAGGGATCTTTCTCTGCCTGTGTCGGCATGGCTTTGTTCTGCTTGTGGCAGATATGGTGAGAAGCGGAGAGCTGTATGTCCCCAAACCCACTGAATGCGGTACCTGGCTGATTGGTTCACACAGTGCCAAATATGGGTTGGCCATAACTGATGCCCTGCTTGACGCTTTTGGCCCTGACTTGGGCGAAGGGTATGACATAGGCTGCGAGTTTGAAACCACCATCAAGAACTCCCCGATCGGAGATAAGGCGAGGCGGCTGAACCTTCGAGCGCTGGTTGGTGCATTCCATGGCCATGCCCATAACCGTATGTGCCAGCTGAGGTTCCTAACAACCTATGTTCGTGGCTTGGGCCTGGAAGACCTGGAAGGCTGCGAAAGATTCTTTTCCAAGTCCAATGCATTGTCACGCTCTACAAGGTATGCAAGTGTCTCCCATCGTCAGCAGTCTATTGCAACCTACATGGCCCATGTGGATAACTTTGAGACTTATGCAAACTTGAGTAAGTCGTCATTTCATTGGAGAATCAGATGCTGATCACCTATCAAGGCAAGTTTCTAGTCAATAACTATCGCCAGGCACTTGAGATCCTCGACCAGGAGGACTCGCTCCACTTTGCAATGCGCCAGGCTGGAATATCTGGCACTGAGGTCTTTGAGGAACGGCTGAGGCAGGAGACGGAATACCTGAAGAATCTCTCCAAGGAGGATCCGGAGGAGACTGACCAGATGGAGTACTACCAGCGGCTCGTAAACCTGGCAGATCGGAAGTAAGTCTCCACTTTGACAACAGTTGCGAAGGTCTAAACATTCTGCCTTTCCACCGTTTCCACCAATCCTTTAACTGATTTTGCCTCTTCCATCGCTTCCACCTACACGAATCCTTGGCCATTCCACCGTCTCCACCAACCAGAGAACGATTTGATGTTGTCTTCGGTGAGCAGTCAAAGGCAAATGGGACTGTGAAGAGACATACTCGGGAGAACTATGACAAGGCAGTGCATTCGGTTCAGGAAATGGAGGCAAAGATGGGGATTGAGGATCGGTGGACACGGGAGAGTCCGGAATATAAAGAGGCAGCAGAACTAGTCGCCACAAGACGATACCAGGGGGCAGTAAACAAGCTGGAGGAGCTTGTAGTGAAGCGGCTCTTCGAGTTGACAAAAATGAACATGTCTGGGACGGGTAAGGATCAAAACTGAACTTCGTAAATGAGACATTACAGATTCATATAGGATATAAGCTGCGTAAACACATTGCAAAAGCTCTTCAAACCCGGTCACGCACTATCGGGCAGCCTTGGATCGGTATAATGCAGCAGCGGCTGCCCTGGATCCGCCACGACGTACCTTATCCTGGAGTGAGGTGATCGACTTTACCTTCCTGGCGGATTTCGACATTCTCCGTGATCCAGAGGGGAATGCTGCGCTTCGGCCATGGGCGACACCTGGAGCCCGAGAGCTAATGGACACCCACTTCAAGATTGAGCGTGCGAAGGAGGAATCCATCGCCTCAATATCGAGATACGCAGGCTGGTGACATACATCAGGGATGAGAGGGTGTTTCTGCTCGCAAAAGAGGTAGAGGTGAGGGAGACGGACTCCCACCTGGCCATCTTCATTGGGAAGTACCGGATGCAACGGGGCCGCTTTGATGACGACCACATGAAGCGTCTCAGGACAATGGCAAGGAAATTGGGTCCACGCTTTAGTGGGACGTTGGTGCCAGGTGTTCGTCTTCCAGAACCAGCCACGCAGAGAGATCAGATGGACACTGAGGAGGAGGAGGGCGAGGCCGCTGCTGTTGCTGCTGAATTGGAACGTGGAAGACTTGCACAAGAGAGGGGAGAGGAGGATGATGAAGGGTGGGAGACTGATGAGAGTGATGGAGATGAAGGAGAAGATGTGGAGGTGGAGGAGCTAGCAGAGGCGATAGAGACTGTAATGGTGCTTGCAACTGACAAGGACGTATGAATCCTGAATTTACTCTGTTCATTTATGTGGAAGCTGTGGAAATCAAGTGTTCCGAGGCTGGTATGGAAGTGGTGGAAGTGCTGCGTAGGTTTCTCCAAGTTGAAACAGTTCATGGAAGCCATGGAAATAACAGGAGGTCACAAATTGTAGTAACCCCGGTCGGTGGAAAGCGTGGAATTTTATTGGGTCACAAATTTAGTAACCCCAGTTGGTGGAAGCAATGGAATTTTAGCGGGCCACAAAATTTACTGACCCCAGTTGGTGGAGGCCGTGGAATTTTAGCGGGTCACAAATTTTACTGACCCCAGTTGGTGGAAGGCGTGGAATTTTAGCGGGTCACAAATTTTACTGACCCCAGTTGGTGGAGGCAGTGGAATTTTAGCGGGTCACAATTTTACTGACCCCAGTTGGTGGAGGCAGTGGAATTTTAGCGGGTCACAAATTTTACTGACCCTGGTTGGTGGAAGCGATGGAATTTTATCGGGTCACAAATTTTACTGACCCCAGTTGGTGGAAGCAATGGAATTTTACCGGGTCACAAATTTTACTGATATTTTTACAGGGCCACCAAAACCAATGGAAACAATGGAAAAAAACGGTTTTGGCTCCAGGACTGTGCTTGGTGGAGAGCGTGGAACAGCCCAGCAAAATCCTTCCATGGAGACTGAAATCGCCCCCTAGTTAGAGGGAACCTTTGATACAAAGGTTCCCTCTAATATGAGGCGAGTGGTATTTCCAGGTGAGTTGGAATTATCTGGGTATTCATTCCGGAACACAGCTCAAGGTTGAACAAAATCATGCTGAGAAGCCCCACGCTTACTCCATAGTAGACCATCGAACCGTTGAAAATTCACGCGCTCAACTTCACATCCGGCAAGCCAGGGCAAGGAGGCATGAATACTTTGAATCTGCAACTACTATCCAGCAATCCAACAATTCTCGAACTCCATCGAAATATTAGGAAGTCTCGAAGAAGTTGGCAGGGAAAACCGTTCGAGACCATGAACACTTCAAGGTGCATGAGAAGTCTCATAGATATCCGGACTCCGGTCATGGGCTGGGCATGGTCAGGCAATTACGAAAGTCCCTACGGTGATCCTGATGGCCTTGGCTATGCGACTACACCTCTCGGCGGTCATGTTTCGGTGAGCACGAGAAGAATCCCATTGAGATGGTAGTACGGAATTATTATATTTACGCCGTGCGAGAATCTAGCTAGATCCATCTATGACTTGGAAATCGGGGTTGTCGGTTGCTGTGTTGGATACGCTGCGAACGTTCTGTGCAGTTCAACATTCATTTCCTTTTATATGCGCAGTTCTCAGCCTTAGATGACTCCCTAGCTTAATTCGGCCTTAGTTCAAAAACAGATTTATCTGTTTTGTGCTAATGGGTACCAAAATGTCTGCATCAGTTTATATAAGCTGTCATCTGATGGCGCCTGTTCAGGGCGCTTAATCTAGTTAATATCCCTCAATGTGAGCTTTGTGTTAGACTTTTACAACAACAAAAAAACGACCAAAAATTCCTCCCATCTGTTTGTGGCCCGCCGCTAGCGGCTTGCCGGCCTCGCCCCATCATGTATACCTTCAGCTCAAGCCTTACTTTACTTAATTCGCGAATGCGCTGCCAGAAATTATCCTTGGGTTGAATGTCGCGATTGCAATTAGGCCAGACCGCAACGCCTTTTGTTGCAATGCAAATCGGTCAAATGCTGTTTTACAGTATGCAGTGCACTGTGCAATAATTTAAACATTCACTTTATTTAAACGTCTCTTGGCGTGCGAGGCAAGTGTACATCAACAGAAGTCTCATGGCACGGGAACAGCCTCCAGCCGCGGCTGGGCGCGGCGGAAAGACACCGCCGATGATCGGACATAGTGTGATGAGATCCGTGAGAGTCGTGGCGGCATGTCGGACTCAGTGCAGGAGGGGGAGCAATCTTGGTAGCGGTGGGAGATCGGGAACCAACTACCAAACAAATGTTTACTAATCAAAACTGGACAACTCATGGGTGGAAGACAGTTGAAGAGGTTTGGAAGAGGTTGGGGCATGTACGGGCCCCAAAAAAAGATCAATTCATTTATCAATTCACGGCATCTGACATGTGACAGTCCGGCGCTAAGAGTTTTGTATAACTTGAGGTCTATCATCAGCATTTGTTCTATCATACCCCCATCTTACGGTCCAGCAGCTGATAAATGGCAAACACAGAAACTGTGAGGAAATGCCTTACAATTCTATTCCAACCTGATTTACTGGAGGCAGGACACTCCTTCCGAGGACCCCGAAGGGAAATCAGTCTCTCGTCAGAATGTGGCTAGAAATACGGTTAGTTTCTGAAGTGAAGAATATATAACAAAGATATTGAATTAAAACAGGACCCAAATTTGGGCATGTCTCAACCCAACTCTCAAGATGTTTCACTTTCGGACCCCATTACAATGCATTCCGAAGCCCAAAATTCCGAAGATTTGGTGAATAAATAAAGGAATTCCATTCATATTAAGAAGCTAAAGACCGGTATAGGACTCTGACTCTAACAGTAATCAACAGTGGAATTTCAAAAATTTGGTGAGTGCACAACAAGAATTTGGCGCTGGAAAGCTGGAATTACTTTTGCAGGATTGGAGAAATCAAGGATTCATCGCAGCAGTGCAAGAACTCATAGAACAGACTCCTCAAGAGGATCCACATATGCCCTCATATCAACAACTACTGGGGTTATATTTTAGATGGAGATATAGGGAGTCAGGCAACCTGAATGACCTTGAAGCTGCTGTGAAGCACTTTCAGGTGGCACTGGATCTAACTCCAGAAGGACACTCTGAGCGAATGAATGCATTACAATACCTGGGTGTGGCACATAGAGATCGCTTTCAAAGGCTGGGTGACCTGAAAGACCTCGAGGCTGCAGTGCAAATCAACCAGGAGGCAGTGGACCTTACTCCACCTGGACATACTGATCAGGCAGGCCGGTTGCGAAATCTTGCTGTATCCTTCACAGATCGATATCAGAGGCTAGGTGACCTGAAGACCTGGATGCTGCACTGCAAACAGATCAGGAAGTAGTAGACCTGACTCCACCTGAACATCCTGATCGAGCAGGCCGATTGCAAGGTCTTTCTGCATCATTCACAGATCGATATCGAAGGCTGGGTGACTTGAAGGACCTGGAAGCTGGACTGCAAAATGGCCAGGAAGCAGTGGACCTGACTCCCCCTGGACATCCTAAGAGAGCCCACTTTTTGCAAAATCTTGCTATATCATTCACAGATCGATATCAGAGGCTGGGTGACCTGAAAGACCTGGATGCTGCACTGCAAACAAATCAGGAGGCAGTGGACCTTACTCCACCTGGACATATTCATCAGGCAGGCCGGTTGCAAAATCTTGCTGTATCCTTCAGAGATCGATATCAGAGGTTGGGTAACCTGAAAGACCTTGAGGCTGCACTGCAAAACAGCCAGGAGGCAGTAGACCTGACACCACCTGGACATCCTGATCAGGCAGGCCGATTGCAAGGTCTTGCTATATCCTTTGGCGACCAATATCAGAGGCTGGGTGACCTGAAAGACCTTGAGGCTGCACTGCAAACCAGCCAGGAGGCAGTAGATCTAACTCCACCTGGACATCCTAATCGAGCACACCAATTGCAAGGTCTTGCTCTATTATTCACATATCGATATAGAAGGCTGGGTGTCCTGAGAGATCTTGAGGCTGCGCTGGAAACAGAACAGAAGGTAGTAGACCTGACTCCACCTGGACATCCTATGAGAGCCCACTATTTGCAAAATCTTGCTGTATCCTTCAGAGGTCGATATCAGAGGTTGGGCGACCTGAAAGACCTTGAGGCTGCACTGCAAAACAGCCAGGAGGCAGTAGACCTGACACCACCTGGACATCCTGATCAGGCAGGCCGATTGCAAGGTCTTGCTCTATCCTTCAGGGACCGATATCAGAGGCTGGGTGACCTGAAAGACCTCAAGGCTGCACTGCAAATCAACCAGGAGGCAGTGGACCTTACTCCACCTGGACATACTGATCGGGCAGGCCGGTTGCGAAATCTTGCTATATCCTTCAGAAATCAATATCAGAGCTGGGTGAGCTGAAGGACCTGGAGCTTCACTGCAAAACAACCAGGAGTCAGTAGACCTGACACCACTGGACATTCTGATCAGGCAGGCCAATTGCAATGTCTTGCTGGCTCCTTCTGGGACCGATATCAGAGGTTGGGTGACCTGAAAGACCTTGAGGCTGCACTGCAAAACAGCCAGGAGGCAGTTGACTTACTCCACCTGGACATATTGATCGGGCAGGCCGGTTGCAAAATCTTGCTGTATCCTCAGAGATCGATATCACAGGTTGGGTGACCTGAAAGACCTTAACACTGCACTGCAAAACAACCAGGAGGCAGTAGACCTGACCCCACCTGGACATCCTGATCGAGCAGATCAACTGCAAAGTCTTGGTGCATCAGTTGAAGATCGATACCGGGAGGCTGGGTGAGCTAAAGGACCTGGAAGCTGCACTGCAAAAAAAACAGGAGGCAGTAGACCTGACACCCACCTGGACATCCTGATCAGGCAAGCCGATTGCAAGGTATTGCTGTATCTTTCACAGATCGATATCAGAGGTTGGGTGACCTGAAAGACCTGGAAGCTGCACTGCAAAACAAGCAGAAGGCAGTAGACCTGACTCCACCTGGACATCCTGATCGAGCAGAACAACTGCAAAGTCTTGCTGTATCATTCACAGATCGATATCGGAGGCTGGGTGAGCTGAGGGACCTGGAAGCTGCACTTCAAAACAGCCAGGAGGCAGTAGACCTGACTCCACTTGGACATCCTGAACAAGCACGTCAACTGCAAAGTCTTGCCATATCATTCAAAGATCGACATCAGAGGCTGGGAGGCCTAGAAGACCTTACAGCCATCCAGAGGCACTATAATAAGTCCTTCAAGCTTGTTAGTTCTGACCCTGAAATATCATGGCATCAGGCTCTCTCTTGGGCAAATTTTGCTGAAGAATTTCAGCCAAATGATTGTATCCGTGCATTCAAAGCAGCCTTTAATTTACTCCCTGAAGTACTGTGGATTGGCAATTCCATCCCTGTGCGCCATGATGCTGTTCACAGGCTTGATATTTCGGGTGCAACCTCAACTGCTGTACAAACTTGCATTGATCTCATGCAATTTCATGTTGCTGTGGAATTTCTCGAGCAAGGACTTGCCACTATTTTTCAGCAAATGCTCCAACTGAAGACAGATGTTCATGCACTCCCACCTGATCAGGCTAGGGAGTTCTCAGAGCTATCCTCAAGGCTTTACCAAGGAACATTCACTGACTCTCCAATCAGCATTGTTGAAAACAGAAAGAAATGCTGGACAACATTCACAAACAGCCAGGCTTTGAACATTTTCTTCATCCAAAATCCTATGATATTCCTTTGTCATGTTACACAACGAGGTCCTGTCATAATCCTCACGAGTCACAAAGCTCATTGTGATGCGATAATCCTTCCCAATCCAACCTCAGACCCAGTCCATGTTCCACTCCCAACTGTCACACTAGACCTGCTCAAATCACAACGAGATATGCTGACAGACTTGCTTCGTTCCTGCAATGTTCGAAACCGTGGCCAATCCTCATCCTCCAGACTCTTTGCCTGGTGTGAACAATTTGCACACAAATCAACTCAGGAATATTTTCAAGATCTGTTGAACTGGCTCTGGATTCATGTCACAGGCCCGGTCTATGTGGTTTTGAAATCAGTCAGTGAAAATATATGGATAATTCTTTTGCAACTAATTTTGTTCTTTAGCAGGGCATTTCAAATGGCAGGCTCTGGTGGCTGCCAACAGGTGCATTTGCAGGACTGCCATTACATGCAAGCCCACCCACAGATGAATTCATCCATTCATACACAGCTACCCTGGGATCTCTCCTTGATGCGTATGCTAGAAAATCATCCAGCACTCCACCTACATTGGCGGTTGTTGGAGTTACACACACGGATTCCAACAGAAGTAACTCACTCAAAGGGGTAGAGCTGGAAGTCAATAAAATTCTCTCCATCACCAAAGACTCTTATGTTCAGGGCCTTGTCGGAGAGCAGGCAACAGTAGATGCTGTGAAACTTCAGCTGCAGGATTGCTCCTGGGTTCATTTGGCTTGCCATGGATATCAAAATCTCGAGTATCCCACACAAAGCCATCTCCAGCTTTATGGAGGCACTCTGGAATTGGACACAATTCTTCGCATGCCTTTGCCCAATGCACAGTTTGTTTTCCTTGCTGCTTGTCAGACAGCCATGGGAGATGCAAAACTGGTCAATGAATCGTTTCATCTCGGTGGTGGATTTATCACTGCAGGTTTCCAAAGTGCAATTGGAACAATGTGGTCTATGCATGACAGCGATGGCCCGACCGTTGCAGAGAGTGTATACTCCCATCTTTTTCGTGAAGGTCAACAGCCCAAACATACTGATGCAGCCGAGGCGTTACAGCTTGCAGTTAAAAAGTTGAAGAGTAGAAAGGTCCCTTACGAACGATGGGTGCCATTCATCCACATTGGAGTCTGATATTAGTATATTTCAGCTTTGCTCAGTCTGATACCGCAGTTATTGACATTCTATTCAAATTGTACTCATTCGTTTTGCAGTAGGAACATCATTTTTGTGCCCGATCGTAGTTCGGAGAAGTTGAACTGTACAGATCAACACCGGGAAGAGCATTTGTTGAAATCCACCTTGGATTTAACAGCTAAGGTAGGTGGCACGTTCTCTTTACAGACCCGATACAAAGGAATTCATGCCTGAAATGATCGACAGAGAGCAGTTACGAAGTTGGTATAAGGAGATCTCGAGAATGGGACCGTCCCACTGAGCTGTGGAAAGTAAGAAGAGGAGGAGGAAAATCTGTATTTCCGTCAGAGGTCCCGTACACCACCGTTCGGGAGGAATCTTTAAGAGAGGTTTGGGTCCAAATGTTTGTAAATAGTTGCCCCAACGTTTGCCAGATGTTGCCAAAACATCACTTAAATAAAAAATGTCAAATCCCTCAAGGCTTCTACAACATCCCATTTCGCCCACAAAAGTCTCGATAAACTCCGCCCCATACGTGAACAAAAGGGCTTGTCTGCAGCTCAGTCAGCTGGTCTGGAGAGTGTACAGGGTCTGCTCTTGAACAATGATGGGGGCATTGCTTCTGGAAACCAATCAACCCTCCTTGAACCGAGCACATCCATCTTCGGGAGTGCCAATGGTCCAACTCTCGGCCCTCTCACAACTGGACGCCCCATCACGCATTCCACGACATTGACTGACGTGATACGCAACTCCGTTGCTGCTGCTCCCGTGACTGCGACTCCGGTGTCCTCGGATAGCCCGCCCCCTTCCCCCATCACGACCACCGAGCACTTCGGCATGATCTCTGCTCCTCCTTCCGAGACTGTCGGTGCGATGGCGAAGCGTGCAACAAAAAATCTGATGATTATCGCTGACGCCACGCGCGGAACCCAGACCACCGTCAGCAAGCTTGCCCTTGATCTGGGGAAACTCACCGTCGAGGTTCGTCTGGGCCCTACATCAGGCCCCGGCCATCGTGCATCACATTCCCCTAGTCCCGTCGTGCACTCCCCCAGCCCTGTTGCACACTCGGCCAGTCGTGCATTGTCGGATGCCTCTGCTCATGCCCCGTCGGAACCATCCGTGGAGGAGGACCTCCAGGAGTTGTTCGACCGTGTTCGCTCTCTGGAACAGTTTGAGAGAGCCATCAACTCAGACATTGATGACGCGGTGGAACGAGTTTCCGCTCTCGAAGTCCGGGTTCCTTCCTCTGGAGGCCTGACCGTGGCTGCGCTCAGCACAGCGCTCGCTTCTCGCTTCCAGGACATTACAAGTGATCGTGACAAGCTGAACGCCGAGATCCATTTCCAGGCCGAAAAACAGGCGAAAATTGTCGCCAAACTTCAGCTCAAACATACCGAGCTCCAGGATGCTCTATCTGATTTGCGGCTTACCATTGCGCGACTGGAACTCGGTACTCCTGCCCCGCCACTTCGCATTCGTGACCATTCCCCGGCTCGTCGCAATACGGAGGTGCCCCGTGTTTCGTCTGCACCTACTAAAAATCTTTCCACATACCCTGTTCGTTCTCGTTCACCTGTGGCTGGCCCCTCGGCTAAATGCCTCAAAACCGAAGGTTTCTTAACCATGGGACCGCTCCCGTCTTCACGCTTGGCACCCCGCGACTTTTTTAAGTCCCTGATCGATGAAGCACTTCCCACATTCGTCCTCTCCCGCTACGACGTCATTCTCGACCAGGTGTATGAGTATCACTTGCGCCTGACCATGGATTCATCCAGCGATGTGAGGGCTCTAATTGCTATGTGGGAAACCGGCGCTCGGGCAATAGGGATGCGAGAGATGCCATCGGCTGGACATGGTCAAGAGTCTGTGTCTGCACCACGTCTGCGAGGGCCCCTCACCGGCCAGCGCAGTGTTTAACACTCGCGTGCCCAGTAGTTGATGCTAAATATGTGTTGAATGAGTACGTGTATCTTGCGCAATGTGATATTTCGGAACATTCTTCTGTGCTCGACCTATTTCTCGTTCTGACTCGCTCAAATATTCTTGGCTGGCCTGATCGTTCTCAGACTGGCTCTTGATTCCATCCCAGACATTGAAAGTCGGCAGTGGGCCTTCCTAGGAAGTTGAACACACCAATTTGTGGTTTCTTGTGCCTGCATTCTGCAAAGGGACACTATTACAATGGTTTGCTGTGGACTGGTGGAGGGCGGGGAATTATACCTGGAGAGAGAGAACTCAACCCAGGTCCCACTGGGTTACATCTGCCCATCCTGCCATACAAGCGGCTGGCCAGACCACAGTACACTTGAGTAGTACGACCCCCTGGAATGGTGTGTGCTCCGTTGACATCCTGTAGTTATATATAAGGATAACCACCTGTACATTACTACTTGTTTGTCTTCGGTAAACTTGTTGTTCAGACATTTGGACCATGCGAGTATAATAAATCCCCCCCCCCCCCCCTCCACATCAACAGCTTGCTGAGGTTGGCCAGTTAGGTTCTGGTTAGCTGGTTAGGGGTTGGAGGTTAGAGGTTTGGGTTAGGTGGTTACAGTTAGAGGTTAGAGGTTAGTGGTTAGTGGTTAAAGGTTAGAGGTTAGCGGTTAGTGTTAGAGGTTAGTGTTAGGCCAGGGTATCAATATAAAAAAACGGGGGAGAAGGAAATGATGGCCAGATTGATGCGTCTGATTTGTGTGGTTTGTTCACCTCACGAACTTTCCTGGGAATTCACCAAAGTGACGAAGTTTCAGAGGTTGCCATCAAAGTGACGAACTTCGCGAGTTTAAGCGAAGTAACGAAGTGACGAAGGTGACTACTACCCGCCGTGGCAGTGCGGGGAACTGATGCGGCACTGCCGAGGCGTTGACGCGGCACTGCGGGGAAGTGACGCGGCGTTGCGGAGAAGTCAGGAGACAAGTGCTGTGGCGACCGATGTACATTGAGGGTACCTTAGGTTCTAAAATGCGGATAAAATGCGAGGTGAACATTGTGCTTCCACCATGCATGTCTGAACTTCTTTTCTGAGGAAAGCCATGAGCTTCGGGCCTTTGGAAACGCTGGGAATTATTAAAATTGAAGCCCTGGTGGGCTATATACATGCTCGCAGTAGTTTTATTGCTAATAACAACCAGTGGAAGTGGTTGAAATCCCTCAGGCAATTGGTGGGACTTACAGTCACTATTTTGCCGAAGGTTTTTTTTGTTCCAAACAATGTATTTGAGTGTAGAAACACTGCCCTCACCTAATTTGAGGTATTGTGGAAAGAGCTAAAGGCTGTGCGGCACTTCATCCCTGCCGCGGCAATAGCACAGCCACCGCCGCGTCACTGCCGCGTCAACTCCCCGCAGTGCCGCAGCAGTCGCGGCATTTTCTCCGGGCCCCGCGAGATACATTTCCATGATCTTCGTTTTTAGCATGGTGGATTGTCTGCGCGGGCCAACCTCTGGATGCAAAGCCAGAAGTTCTCTACTTGGTCTAAATCTCTCCGCCAGGAATCCTTCAAGGTCCTAATAAAAAATAAATAAAAATTTGGACCCTGAACAATTAACACACTTGTCGTCCAGCAACGGTAACCCATGTCTACATGCTTGCAGGAGAGCAGATAAACAAAGTCAAGAGGTGAGGATCAATGCGGACAATGCTGGCAGTGATGAGTGTAAGAAACCACAAACCTAAAGCGTATGAGGCGCAAAAAATGCGGAGTTCCCGCCTCCCCACGTAGGTTGGAGGCATGGTAGCGGTTCGTCCCCGAGATGCCCGAAGAGCAAACCAAAAAGAACTCGGAAGGTCATAAAACTTCAGGATAGAAACGATTCCCCCGAAGTAAACATCTCTCGGGGAATACCAGTGCAACTTGAACAGCATGGTATAGATAGCGGATTAAATAAATTTGTAACAAGGAAAAAACATTTGAAAGATTGCGAGACCACGAAAGTCCACCAAATTCACTCCCAACAGCGGAAATAGACTGTAATAATCCAGCGTTATTGCCGTATAAAATGCCATAAAAACTGTGGGACACACCTTGTCACTATAGAATTTGCTCAGGAAGGGTGTTTGCAAGCAAGAGGTAATTGCGAGGCAAACCAGTGAGGTAAGTACCACAAGTACTCTAGCTTTTTATATGTAGGCGAATATCCAATACATAAGAACAGTATCACATGTAAGTAGAGAACTGAATAAAATAATGCGGAGGTATAGCAACAGATAGCAAAGCACTAGAATCGAACCAGTCCCAAGGGCATGAGGTCTCAAAGACAGTTGTTTGAGTTATTCAGATGCCCTATTGATCGACTATCATCAATACTCAGAATAACGACTGGTTCGAGTCTAGCAAAGCACATACCTCATCTATTAAGCAGATGCCTCGAATCAGTATGCTCATGTTTGGCCTTGCCTCGATTCGCCTTTTCTTTCTCATCCGTTTCAGCCTTGGCGCTGAGCCCACCAAATTCGGCCCTTTTTCTCACGTTTATTCTCAGACAACGACGGCGATCACCATTTAGCTCCAAACTCTACGTGCCGCCCATTCCGAGCGAACATGTGGCCAACTATCCCGCGCTCAAGGCCGCTCAAAAGGAACATCTATCCTTGCTGCGCCGTCCTTCCCCTATCATCATCCGCCCATTTAGACGCTGTTCTCTCCTATCCGCACGGTGCTGAACGGCGGTCCTCAGACAAATCAAGCACGCCCGAAGCCTTCAGAAGCATCAAGCCCGCTCGCCGTCCTCTCTGACTCAACAAGGCGTTCAATACAAGCTTAATAGCCGTCCTCAAAGGAGTCAAGCTCTGAACAAGATATTGCACGAAGCAAATCAATACTTCAACTGTGCTCACTGTGACCACAATCAAGACTCGGCATCACTCCACTCTTCTGCATGCAGGCCGAACGGCTGTTTTCGCGTCAACCTCCGTGAATGCGCCGACTATCAAGAGTCAGATTGCAAAGCCACACAACTCCGCGTCAAGGTTCTCACCGCATCAATGCTTGGGATAGCTCTTAAGACAGAGCCAGATAGCAAGACGTCTCAGGCTTCGGAGCAACGACCCATCGCGACGTGACAAGATGTGCAAGGCCTCGCGATTATTCAACCAGGCCGTTCAAGTCGCAGGTTACACCATTTTACCTCCATTCTGAACAACGAAGACGATATCTAGCGAGGTACAACTCAACGATTGTCTATTATTTCCCGTGTTCTCTTCGCCAGCTCGTAATTTAATTCACTGCGTTCAGGGACCTCGTCTACACAGCCTGCGAGACATGGGCTGACCCGTGCAGACCCTGGGAAACACGGCCTACCGACGCCTGATCGGCAGAATCTGCCAGACATGGGTCGACGCCCTGCCGACGTACGTCTGCAGAGGCGTGCCGACCCCCGTCCGCAGAGGCGTGCCGACCCCCGTCCGCACAGGTCGTCAGACCCGTCGTACGCCGCTCCCGTTTCTTTTCTATTTACCACATACCGTCCCTGAGGGCTCCCTGACAATGGTAACGTACAGTGTCGTACACGGCCTGGAACGTGGTGATGTTGGTCCAGATTTGGGCACGTCTCCGAGTTGTCTCTGTGATTCGCACAGTCAACTTCACCCAGGATACCTCAGAAAATAATAGAATGTGTGTATTAGCTCTTCTAGAACTAAGCCACATTATTTCTCAATGTTGCAACTCATTTTTTGCGCTGTGCATTTCGGAGTTTTCTCCTGATTTGGAAAGAAATCCTGTGTATTTTGATTTGTGGGTCCGCAACGAGATCACCCTGTCAATTAATGATGCCTTCCGCATGCCCCAGGGCCCCCAGATAGGCGTTGAGACAAGGAACGGATGGGCCGGGATGGCCTAATTACTTCTACAGACTTTGGGGGTGGGTCGGCATGGTGTGCCGATGTCCAAGTCTGCAGACCTCTGCGGATGGGGGTTGCACATCGCTTGCGGCTTGTGCAGACGACCCCACTGAACGCAGTGAGTTATGGACGTCATCGTAGTTTGGCGCTGGAGAAAGCTGGACAAGGTGACTGCTAATCCGTGTGGAATCCCCGGGAAGGTACCCACAGTCTCGGTGAGATGACTTGCTCACATGTAGGGCTTCCGCCCGTTGCCGTCGCCACGGGTCGACGGCACCCGTTGAACGGGTGCCGTGCCCGTTCCGTCAGCCATATTTTTGCCCTCGCCGACGGCCGTTGAAAAACGGCCGTCACGGGTGTCGCGACGGGTCCACGGCTCGCCTCGCTAACCTCCGCGTAACCTTGGGCCGGAAAACCGCACCTGACTTCATGCAACCGACCGCGTCATCGTAGGCCATCACCACTCGGCAAACTGACCCATTTTTTTCGCCTGTGAGAGGGAGATCTAGCTTAGCACCCGGGCTAAGCGCCCAGCCATCATGCCTCCATCATGCTTACATACTACAGCGCCACTGTCTATTTTGTCTCTATTCGGTACGTTCCTCCACATTCGTGCCAGGGTGTGTTCTGTGTTCATTATATGTAGATTGTATCGTTGAAACCGACCCAAGAATTCAGATTCTGCGCCAATTCTGCGCGGTGTACCCGTGATAACCCGTGGTACCGTCGACGGCCGTCCCGTTGACCGTGCCGTCCCGTCAGAGGTTTGGAAATACAAAAAACGGCCGTTGCCGTCACGGCAACGGGTGGAAGCCCTACTCACATGAGCTCCATGCAGATATCGTCCTCAGAACTCCAATTGAAAGCGTTTCGATTCCAAAATTCTACTGTCAATCCGATTGGAATAGGGGTGCTCAATTCTTAGGTCGACCTGGTCAGGTCGCCGTTTAATTCGAAAAACATTTGATCCTTTGATCGGCTGTCTCGGCTGTGCGTATCCCAAGATCCAAACCCAAATCTACACAGCAGAAAAGCTTATGGTGTGGCCTCAATGGTGTTTGAGGATACCCAGATACAGATCAATTGCTTTTATTTGAAGATCAAGAGGCAATTGACACCGAACTCTTTGTGGATGATACGTCGGAGGTCCTCGAGATTTCTGCACTAAATTGGACCGAAATTGGTTGACAGTATGAATGTACAAAGTCGTGCGCGTGTACAACGCGTGTACAAGGAGATGGGGAAGAGCGAATGTACACAACGAGCAATCACAGAGTACTGGCAGAGTGATCGGACCTTCGGCGATCAAAGGATCAAATGTTTTTCGAATTAAACGGCGACCTGACCAGGTCGACCTAAGAATTGAGCACCCCTAATGCTGATATCCTGGGAGGACGACTGCCCAAATGGAGTCAACCGCTATTTAGTACATATTACAGAGGGCAACGGAGAGCCGCTGTATCAACTATAAACGTTTGTGATACGAAGACCTGTGAAAAAGCTAGTCAGAAGTACAGTAGGAATGGAACAGAGGAGGGGCGAAGAGACCATTGGGTTCAGTCAAAGTTCGGCGCGGCACCCAGGCGCCTAATGGAAGAGGCAGGACAATATCTAGCCGCGGCCAGCGCGCTCCAACGTCCAATGGCAGGCGAACACAAGGCAAACAGCAACTTCAACTCGGCTCGGCTCGGCTCATCAGTCGCCGAGCCAATCAGCTGTCAAGAAATTTTAAGAGGCTGTGTAGCATGCGTGTCACTTGCTCATTCCGTTTTCTCAGCTCAGCTATTTCTTTTCAAAAGACTCCTCCAGCCCTACCCCTGCTTGAATTCGACCCCACCAGATGAAGCGCTCGGTACGACTTCCCTGCGTTTATCTTATGCGGCGCTTGTGTTTACGCTCTTCACTCCTCCGCATCGACGAGGGAGTGTACGGATCTGCGAGGGACGTTATACTTATTCGCAAACGACTAGATTGTGCCCGAATGCATGGACTCGAAGTGCCTCTAATACTCCTCGCGCAATGATTTCGGAGAACGCGACTACAGTGACCAGTCGTCCACAGAGATGTTGTGTCTGCAGTGACGGCCTTTTTGTTCTCAATTTCGCCTCATTGGGAAGGAGACTCGAGGCGGGAGCGCGTAGGCGATCTGGCATTTCGAAGTCGAGCTTGGGGTTCCCGTGCCCGTCCTCGACTCTCAAGCTACTCCACTGGAGCGATCCCCGTTTGCCAGTACAATAGGCGCTCGCGGCGCTTTCGCTTTCGCTTTCGCTCTGCTCCTGGGGCTTTCATCCTCGGATCTGTCGAGAGGGTTGCGCTCGAGCTCGCGGGGCGCTTTTGTCTTCCCTCCTTTGCCACCCTTCTTCCTCCTCCCCTCCCTTTCGATGTTAACGATTTACGTCTGTAGCGAATGGTGCGGCAACGTTGCCGCCTCCACAACGTACGACGCGCTCACAGGTTTCGCTGTTCCGTCTGCTTGCTTGCATTCCGTTCCCCCGATTACCTGTTGTTTCGAACCTCGCCCCGAGGCCTGCTCCTCCTCGAGTCTGTTTTTCTTCTTTGGCCCTACGGTATCTGCGCGGAGCGGGAGCCACAGAGCGTAGGCTCGGCGCGGTGCCCTCCTTTTTCTTTGTGTCGGTGTCTTTGTGTTTGGGGGCAGAACACGAACGGCGTGTCCATGCACGGGTGCTTCCGCTGAGAGTAGGTGGCGGGGAATCACCGTGGGCGTGCGCTTTTGGGCTGGGCGCTGTGTCGAGCGCGTGGCCCCGCGTGCACAGAGGCTGATTCGTGGGGTAATCGCACGCAGTGCTGCTTCTGCAGCTACTATGCCATCCTGCCTCTCCGCCCCCACCGGTGCTTGGGAGGACAACCGCGGTCGCCCTAGTGCGTATAGAGAGGGTGCAATAAGTGGAAGCAGGCGCGCACTTCCTGCGTTTTCCTCGCATGCGACTTGCGGCGGAGCATGCCCGGGAGGTCAGAGGAGGTAAAGAGTGCGCTGCGGGGAGATACTTTCAGAGGGGAGGAGCAGTGCTTTTTCCCCCTTTTGGCGGCAGCAGACGTGCGATAAGGGGTACCTGGTGATGCGAGGGGAGATGTGCGTGTGGACGCGCCGATCTTCCCTCTCTGCTCTCTTCCTCGCTGCTGGCTTTGACGTTTTCGCCAATCCCGAGCGGGTGCTCGGTATGTGGATGTGAATGTGAAAGATTGCGCGGATGGGCACGAGGAGGGCTGCGCGGTGTGTATAGCAAGGAGGTGGTGGGCAGTGTGGGTGTGGGTGTGGATAAGGCAAGCGGGCGAGAAGCGGTGTGCGCTGCGGAGGGTGCCAGCGACAGGTGGGATACCCGCCGGTGCGTTGCCGATGAGGTGCTGCCCACTCGCCACCGCTCTGGATGCGGAAACACGACCGAGGGTGCGCGTCTTTGCCCTCCCGCTCTGCTCTCTTTCCCGCTCTCCTCCTCGACTCGCGTGAGGCGGGGCTTTGACGTTTTCGGGCCCGAGCCCGTGCTGGATGGGGATGATGGGGATGTGGGTGTGCAATACCAACACAGTATGCTGGGCGGGCGCCGACAAGGAGGGTTGTGCTGCGCGCGCCGCCGTGTGGATTTGGATGTGGGAGGTGGGCGAGGATGCGCTTCATACAGTACAGAACGCGTGCATTGCGCTCCGAGGCAGATGGGGTGCGCTCGTTGTCGTTTGGATATCAAGCTGGATGCGGAAACATGCCAAACGGTGCACCTCAATGCGAGGTGCGTTTTGATGCAACGGCTTAACCTTACTCTATCTTTGTTTGCATTTTGCTTACGGTCAGAGCCTACAATATACGTGTGATATATTGCGTGATCTGCTTGTGCCTGCCATTCAGCGTATGCTTGCGTCCGTGTTTATGCGAGGCGCTGGGTTTGTGCTCGGATGGTTCTTTTGTCGCCGAGTCTGCTCTTCTGGTTGAATTCATCTAAATTCCACAAATTCTGCGCCTGCCAATTGCCAATTAGCTCCCCGAGTGCGCCCCGTGGAACCACGTCGCAGGAGAATGTTAAATACGAGTACTTTACATCGTATTGAAAAAAACGGTGAACTTGGGAACAAAGATATATCCAGAGTGTAGGGGATATTATATACTCAATCGTCGTCTTCGTCATCACTACTGTAAACACAAACTTTGTGTCGAATGCCACAAGAGCTGGGTGCATTGAAGTAGGTGTGCTGGGTTAATTGGGTAGTCATCTTTGCAACGAGCCAGTATAAATGCTTCCTGGCATTCAAATGTCACAACATTCAGTTGGTCGTGAATCGGAGGAGAACCTGCACCGAATGGAACTCTATATTTACAGTCCATACTTGATGCCAGTGGGTTAACCCGGTTAAGGATGTAGAGGGTCGGGGCGAAGTTCCATCATATGCTGTCGAAGCGTAGTGTTAGGGTTCCATTCTTCCTCCGGGTTTTTTTTTTTTTTTTTTTTTTTGTGGTACGATAAATGGTCAACCACAACTAACAATGGGTTACACTGCGGCGATCAAAAAATATTACCGGAGGAAAATGGGCCTAGAACTATCATGTTCAATTTACGGCCCAACTATTACCAGAGATAAGATAGTAGTGACAGCCTGGATATTACCTGTCAGATCTCTTCAGGTAATAGGCTGGCTGTTTCCCGAGGTAAAAGTCGGACTTTTACATAACAAAGGAAAGTAAAAGTCAGAATTTTACCTCGGCAAACAGCCGGACTATTACCGGAGGAGATGCGACGGGTAATATCCAGGCTATCACCGAGATCTTATCTCAGGTAATATTTGGGCCGTAAATCGAACATAATAGTTCTAGGCTCTTTTTCCTCCGGTAATATTTTTTGATCGCCGCAGTGTTAGCCCAGTGACCCATAAAGGTTGTGTGTAAAGAAATTAGGGGGTGTGCTTCACCTCCCAGAGAAATGCGCACACGCACGCCCTTTTCGGGCAGTGTGGGGCTACCGAGTCACCCTATGCCGCTGTCCGGCCGGGTTTGCGTTGCTCGACCACCACTAAAACTCTGGGTTCCCTCAACCAGTTTTCGGGCATTGTACCCTCTTCGGCCAGTATTCCCGACCAAGTCTCCAGGACTTTCTTCGGCGCCAATGCCGATTTCTTTCCTTCTGGTGGACGGTTTGCCAGGATTTTATCAACTTGGAGTCTGTGATTTATGTGGTAGTGCCACTTGTTAATTATTTCTTGCTCCGTCGCCGGAGCTCCGTCCCGATTTATGACACGTTCGTTCCTGATTTTCCATATCAGGTAAGCCGCTTCTGAGACCAGAATCCGATACAGTCTCTCTGTCCCTTCGTGTCTCTTGCCGTCGCCGTCGCGGAATTCAGCAAGTCCACAGCCTAAGATCACTCCTAGTGACGGGGTTGGCCAATTTTCGCTCTTTTTGGCCCAGATATTCCGGACCTCCCGCCAGACGAGCTCCTGGCCATATGTGTTCCAGGTCTTCTTCTATCCCACAAGTTTGACAGATTGCTCTTTCCTCGCATTCAGGGATATGTGTCCAATAATGTCCGACCTTGTGCGCATTGTGGAGGCTCTTCCATAGGAACTGTGCTGTACGTGGCAAGATGTCTCTCCCTCGCGTTGCCATCCATATCTCCCTGTCCGAGACATATTTGTCGAAGGACTCAACCATTGATTTGCGTACTGTGTCTAGGTGCTTCCTGGCTGCCGTTCTGGTAGGTACCTTTTTGTTTTTTCCTCTCTTATCCCTCGGTAGAATGACCGTTGACGATTGTCAGTTGGGGACATACCCCGGGAGGGCCATCCCATCCGGGACAGAGAGATCGAATGTGGTCACATTCGTGCTTCGCACGGATTTCTTTGCAAGAGGTCGTCGCTGTCTGGCAGTATTCTTTTGTTACCGAGCCAGGTTCGGCAATTTCAAAGAGTGTGGATCCCTTCCTTGCTTTGAGCTCGGCTGCGAAGCAGCGCAGTGCCTCCCTGTGGCGTACATTTACCCAACCTTCGTGCTCCCAGGTTGGCAACTTTTTGTTCATAGCGTTTCGAATGTAACATTGACTACTGGCAATGGTTAGGACCGAGTCTGTGTCGGCGTTTCTGACAGCATCCAGAGCAGCATAAATCTCAGCGGCGTATGGTGATTGGATTTCATCCACCGGTATGCGGAAACCTTTATTTCTCACGTCGTCCACGCCGTAGAATATGCCGGCTGCAGCATTTTTCGGTCTTGAAAGATATAGAATGAGGCAATGTAGGAAGGGTGGCTAAACACTGGCATTTGGGCGCCTATTCACACGCCTGTCCCCTCAAGCGCTCGACCATAAAAAGTGGGAATCCGACTGGAGCAAAGGCGGTATCAGCGCGGAGATCCCATCGCTTGAGGGGGAGGAGGTGTGTCTGGGCAGCTGGAATGCAGGGCCCCATCACATTTGCTCAAAGGCGCCTGTTGTAAGAAACTGAACCCGTTGTGAGTTGAAAGAAGGCGGGATCTCTAGATTGGCGGCCGAAATGCTGGCATGCTTCACCGTGGCAAGATAATATATGCCAACGTCCAACAACAGCAGTGACAAGATATGAGTCTCTGCCTCCCGGAACCAGCCGAAGGCATAGTCCATTCCAGTCATTTCAGCTCGTGGTCCAGAGTGCGTTATGTTTAGAATAATTAAATGCACTGGTTTAAACTGAATAGATGTAGAACCATTTTCAGGCACTCACTTTCACAGCTTCACTGCATAAATTGAGCCAAAGGCGTTCCTGGGCACCATGGGCTAATCCTCTTAACCGACCACAAACTTTGGCTCTTGTAGATTTAGCTCAACGGTGATAGGCTTAACATTTGCGGACTGGGGAAAACTCGTGATCGGCCTACAGCCAACTCACATAGTTTATGTATGGATCAGTATTGTATCTAGAATATTCGACTAAACCTCCTTCCGCTGCTAAGTAAGAAACTTCGAGCTGAACAATGTCAGCCGGTCGAATCACCACGCATTGATGCACTGCGGCGATCAAAAAATATTACCAGAGGAAAAGAGCCTAGAACTATTATGTTCGATTTACGGCCCAAATATTACCTGAGATCAGATATCGGCGATAGCCTGGATATCACCTGTCGCATCTCCTCCGGTAATAGTCCGGCTGTTTGCCGATGTAAAATTCTGACTTTTACTTCCCTTTGTTCTTTCCTTTGTTATGTAAAAGTACGACTTTTACCTCGGGAAACAGCCAGCCTATTACCTGAAGAGATCTGACAGGCAATATCCAGGCTGTCACTGCTATCTTATCTCTGGTAATAGTTGGGCCATAAATTGAACATGATAGTTCTAGGCCCCTTTTCCTCCGGTAATATTTTTTGATCACCGCAGTGATGGGCCATCGCGGGATCAATCCGCAACATATTGAACCATAACGTTTAAATGTGAAGCACAGTACTTATTGACAGATGAATTGCCGCATAAACGGAGCCACAGACCAACCAAGCCTGTAGCTGACAGGATGGCGGTACTGTAGTATTTCGTTCAAATCCTGGGTGTGACGCGTGACCCAAAAAACCAATTCAACATTTCGACGACAGCCAAAATTTGGCGTGACACCAGCGAAATGTTCGACATCGAATCGAAAATTTTGGCTTTTTGGGGGTCTTACAGGCAATTTTGAGCCCTGTGTGATGCCCGGGAGGTTCGACAAACGGCCGCGTGATGCGTGACCCTTGCCAAATTTCGATATTGAGGGGGGGGTGTGTGACGCGTGACTGTCGATTTGAACGAAATACTACAGTAATTTAATCCCAGACTACGCGCAAATTGAATGACGAAAAGAAATTCGTCGACTCGTCCGCGATAAAAATCCACATTGGAAGACTGATTACCACAATCTCGGGCCCAGAGCAGCAAAGCAGCAAAGAGTTGGGCGGGTTAGCCTGAGCACTCGCTGGAGCAGTTGTCAGCCCCGGACCTTTCCGCGCGGGGCGCTGAACCAGGAACACAAAAAGAGACGCCGAGAAACTCTGGCAGCGCGTTTCCAGTGTCGCGGCTTCGCAGGTAGCGTAACTAGTGCGAAGCTCTGCGGCTTTCTTTTGACGGATACGACAAATGTTTCCATGGTTGAAGGCTAAAGCGGCATCATTTACATGAGCTAGCGAGGCCAATATAGCTGACAGCCCAACTGGACATGGAGCTGAAAAACCGCATTCAGCTGCCGCTTCACAGTGTGACTTGAGCGCCAGAACTCAGACCATTGGAAGTCCTGTCACGGCCCTTTGGACCACCTTGGACGTTTCTATCCTCGCTAAATGGCAGGAGGAATTTTGATAACTGGAAGGAACTAAAGGATAAAATTTGAGCTGATGGGGCTATAAAACCCCACGGACAATCCACTGATACGGAAGTCCATCCTAGAATCGCTCCGACCCATAGTGAGGCAGCTGTCTGCCAATTTGACTGGTGCGTTAAAAACTGGAAACCTGTCCGACATTCAAGGCGCCTTTTCGTTGGAGAGATTCATATCTGAAACAGGCAGCGCCTTTCCTAACCTAACTCAGAAAAGTATGGATTTAATCCTTTTAAATGTTGAGGTGGCTCCAGATCTCATCTCGGGCGATTGCCGGGACGAGCTAATATAATCTTCCACATCGTCGGCCAGCTGAGCGCTCAAAGGAACCATTGAAGGGTTGACAATTATGTGGCTTTCGGCGCCCACTGCTAATGGTACATGCGGCTTCATCCGTGGTTAACGGATTATTAGTGCTTGTGAACTAGGTGCTGTGAATCACATGGACGATCGCCGTCACGGCACTGAGAGTGAGAGTGCCCCAGACAACTGAAAAACCTAGCTTCCCATGCGGGGCACTTTGACGCCCACTTCTCCACGGTGGAAATACTTAGGGCAGTTCAATCACAGAACTCAGGTACAATACTCAGATGGGATGCCACCGTTCCTCCCAATTTTCCCTGGGCCGCTGACTCGAGCACCATCTTCAGCGATATAAAGGAGCCCCAACTAC